>JAAGKR010002453.1:0-66623 GCA_011419295.1 Clarias macrocephalus | reverse complement strand
CAAATTTTTACACTCACGCACACACACACCTCTCACGATGCGCACACATGCGCACACATGCGCACACCCCTCTCTCACGACGCACACACACACTAATGCACTCAACAAATATTTAGGGCCCAAACTGACATTAGCCCTATATACTGTGTGATGTGTGCAGGTTGTGAGGTGCAACCGAGTGGCGATGGCTTTTTCGAGGTCCTAACACACTCGAATGACACGTGTTGTGCGGTGCGCCTGGGGTGGGAATGGCGCAGGGTGCTTGGGCCCGTCATCGTTGCTTGCAACTGTATTTTGATATTTGATTTAATTACTATTCTGCTCAATACAAGAGAGAAACAGTAATTTATGTTATGCTATGATTGTTGTTTGCATGTTTTCACAAAAAATGTAATATGATTTTGTGTATTACATATCTCCTAAACGGTTAATGGAATAGTATGTTTTAAGCTTAGTTAAATTATTTTGTTGTATTTGTTTAAATTTTATTTAACTAATATTTATTAGAAATAGTGTTGTGATAGTGATAGTGAGTTGACTATGGCTTTTTTCGAGTTTGAAGCAGAAGTTGATGTGTAAATTCCCAGATAACTCGACAGTGTGTGCACGCGTATCTCTTGTCAGCAAACTGGAATCTTTAACAAAGAACCTCTCTAGTCGCGGAAATGTGACGTTGCGTTGTTGTTAAACAGATTCATCTCTTGCACTGCTACAGCCTTTTTAACCTTTTTCTTCAAAGGAGGTCGTTGGTGCAGTACAGTTACTAAAGAAGAGTCCACACAAACAAAAGTAAAAAAAAATAAAAAATGCTTTGCACACACGTGATCACAGTGTCATAGTAAACAGTACTGTACATGTGTGCGCGAGTGAAGCACGCGTACTGAGACTGAGCATAGGTGACGATTACCCACAATCCCACAGCACGAGAGAGAGAAGAACCATTGGCTCAGTTGTGATCATGTGACATTCGGCAGACAAAGGCCACGCGTATTACTCGTATGTCAAGACCTCGCTCGTTTATCAAGTTAAAATTAATTTAAAAAATTTGCTTGCCTTGCAAAACTTTTTTCGAGTAATTTTTTTTCGAGTTTAAACGCAAGTGCTGTGCTTTTTAAAATCCATCCCTGTCTCAGCTATTAAACAGCCCGGCTAGCTATTAAACTAGCACTCATTGTGATTTTGCATAATCTGAATAGTACTTTCAGAAGGCCAGTTTAAGCACCTGCGTAAAGCTACTCTGAATACGAGGCACTTGCCCTGTGTAAATATTGACGTAACTTCTGGACTTAAATCGTCAAAAAAAACGGCTGCATCTTGCTGTTCGGCGCTGTCTGATATGCAAACCGATGAATCCCCTTGTCTCTGCCTCATTCAGGATGTCCTGTGTACTCCGTGGCTTGGGGTCCAGACTCGGACCGGATACTTCACACCTTTGGCCGGCAGCTCATCATCAAACCTCTGCAGCCCAGCTCCAGATCTCTGCAGGTAACGCACCGGAGGGTGGCGAGAAACTGCTGCGCAGTTCCACTTTTTGGCATTCACTGAAACTGTACTGTTCTGCATTATATGTATGTATAATCAGTAATCTCAGTAATGCATGCCAAACAGCACACTGATACAAGACTCACTACGAGCTGCCATAATAGATTTTTATCCCTGTATCACACAGGATTTCCTTTGACAAGTGCGATTACTTTCTCCTCCATCTCTCCCAACATCAGCAGAAATACATAAAGCCCGGCTCAGGCCATCTCGCCTGGTGTGTCACTATAACTATAAAAGTGTAAGATTTTATGAGTCAGCACAAAGTGTTTTTCTTTTTTCTTTTTTCTTTTCTTTTTTATAATGAAAAAAAAAACAGGCAAAAAGAAAATTAACCAGAAAAATTTCCATCTATGTAAGGTCTGAACGAAACAACATTTGGATCAAGATTTGCATGTGCATTTAGAAAAAAGAAAGAACAAAAATGTTTATAACCGAGTGGTGAGTTTATTCGAGATTTACAACTGAAATGTAAATCACCTTGACCTGTCAGCACCCAAATATAGTCTCGCATCATGTTTTCATTATACGCTTTGTGGTAGCAACGTTCAAAGTCCAGTTAGAACTAAACTGCAGTGGTGAGTGGTAAGATTTCTGAGGCTGGTAACTCAAAATTAATAAAAAAATTTTTTATGAAGTTTTGGTCTTGTTTACCTGGTTTACCTAGTTATTTCATAGTTTTGAGAAAAAAAAACAGTATTGTTCTAGATTGTGGAAAATAAATACTGTATGTATGTAGATACTGTATGTATGTAGGCATGCTTGCATATACGGTCACGTGCAAAAGTTAGTGCCCCCTCTTTTAATTCTAGTTTATTTTATGTAGAAATGTAATAAAAATCATCTGATCCAGCGGTTCTTAGTATTACGCAAATACAACCTCTGACGAAAAACAACGTATAACTTTTTTCACCGTACCATTATTTATTTAACAAAAATGAGAAAAAAAGCCAAAAAAATAATAATAATAATTACTCCCTTATTGCTTCCATAGGATTTAAGAGGGTAAGTTGGTCTGCTACAGTAATTGGCCGGCCATGTGCCTCTAATCATCAGCCCTCGATTACTTGATCATCAGTAGGTGTGCAGACCTCCATATATGGAGCTGAAAGAAAGAGATTCCAGTTTAGAAAATTATTTGCAAATTAATGAATAATAAATGACTTATTAACGCTTATAAAATGTTACATACAGTACAACAAATATAAAACTAGAGAAAGGCTCATTATTAAAGCTGAAGTATATAAGCTAAACAAAGCTTAAACAATAAGCTTAAATCAAAGTTCAACATGATGCTCTTACATTTTTAAAAAACTCTTAAAAAAGTTTCAATTCCGAGTGGTGTTTAAGACAGACCGGGACTTTTTATGCAGAATGACAACACAGTTATTAGAATAAAAAAACGCCATATAAATACTATCAAGGTGCACATTTGCACACGTCTTAAACATTTGTATTACATTTTTCTGCACATTGCACATTCATGCACATTTGCACACTCCCTGGACATTTCTATTTAAATTAGGTTTTTATTTCTACAACTAAAGTTTTCTATATTTGTACAGGAGAATTGATTTTTTATATTTTGTATTTTGTTCTTATCTTTGATAGCTATATATTTTTATATTTAATTTCTTATTTTATTCCATAATTTTTTTCTTATTGAATTTTTTTTTTCTTAAGGTCGTATAAACGTTTCGCGGCATATGACTGTGTATGTGACGAATAAAATTGGAATTTGAGATTGAAATTAAAATTTGAAATGGTTTTTCACAGTCCAGCCATTTCCACACGTTTGGGCTATTAAAGGAGTTCCTGGGAGGCTAGTGTTTCATAACTCCAGCGTACTGAGACATCAGACCAGTGTATCTTGATGGTATCCAAGCAGAAGTGAAACGCTGGGATAAGTGCATTAGTGTAACGGGATTATATAGAGAAATAAAGGGAGTTTTTACTCTCATAACTGTGCTTTGTTAATCTTCACAAACGGTTAGATTTATTTATTATGTGAAAAACCTGACGCTAATTCAATCATGCAAATCTGTGTGTGTGTGTGTGTGTGTGTGTGTGTGTGTGTGTGTGTGTGTGTGTGTGTGTGTGTTTGTGAGAGAGGGAGATTTGGCATTACAACACAGTCACAGTGATGTGGGTTTCAAGTATGATGAAAAATGTATTTTTTTTCTCCCTTCATTTACCAGCATAGCTGTTCCTAAACCCAATTTAATTAGTGTGTGTGAGTGACTGAGCGTGTGTATGCACTATGTTGAGCAGTTTAAAGACTTGGTGGTGCAACGTCTGTGTTTATTGTTGCACCGGGCGCTGAACTGCAGCAGGCATGTTGAGTAAACAGGCTGAGGGGTTTAGACGGATCTCTCGGTCCAGCCCTCCCCGAGCAACAGCTGTCAGTTTGTAGAGGCATGACCCCGTAACCCTGACTGTGACCCTGTGACCCCTGCTCGCTGGCTCACCTCAGCCTGTGGAAAGCCATTAAACCGTAAAGGCAGCGTAGATACACACTACTACTGTAATACACGCATCAACTCAAGATCATAAGAGTTTAGTGTCATTAAACCTCATGCTGGTCCATTTTAAGCTACAAGATGGTATTGGCATAAAAGTCGATCTGTCTTGGGAGCGAGTACAGATGATGAGAAGGTCAAATAGCTGGATAGGTTAGAGACTGACCTAGGTAGAGACAAAGTGCGGACTAATTCGTACCAACACCACCATTATAGTGTTAACCAACGTGAAAACGTACTAATGTGTAAATGAAAGAAATTTAAATTGATGCAAAATGAATGCACCTAGGGGTGGCTCGGTGTTGGACTGCTGACCAGGAGGGCCCCGGCTCGAGCCTCGACGTCGCCAGGTTGAACCCTCGAGCAAGGTTCTTCAACCTCAAGTGCTCGGATACAATCGGGCATCAAGCCGGCAACACGACCCTGTAAATAACCGCCAACGAAAACAGCGGATATATATCCGTCTGCTGGGCGGCACGTAGACGGACCCATACACGCAAACACAACTCCTTCAGTCTAGATGGTTGGTACCTGCTTTGTTTTAACGTACGCGTGTGTTTATGTCAAATCGCTTGCCTGTGGGGCCGTGAACCCCCGACCCATAAGTCAGCACTTGGATCCGAGTGCATCATTTAATACGAGTCTTTAACATAAGAGAAAATAGGATCCCGGAGCATGAAAGTGAGGGTCGATACCTGCTCCGCAAAACGAACCCACGGTGCTGTTTTCAATGACTCAAAGTTGAAGCAAACAGAGAACAGACAGGCCGGTGTATCACCTGTTTCAGCACACGTCCTCAAAATGACTCCTCTCTCTCCGTACAACTTTCTCTTCTTTGTTTCGTCCTGCACTAACCCTAACCCATATGTCTCTCTCTTTTTTTTTCCACTGTGTATAGCCTCCTATTTTTCTTAGAATTACAAATTAATACTATTTTCTACTATTTTTTTATGATGCAGGTTTGGAGATCACATGGAACTGGTTCATTATAAAAACAATCTTCTAATTGTATACATTTTTTTACCAACAGGAACTAAAGGCACTACTTTTTGAGAAGTTTTTTTTTTTTTTTTTTTACATAAAAAAAAAAAAGTACAGTACAGGTGAAAAGTTTCAACACCATTTCGAATTCAGTGTTTTTTTTTGTTGTTGTTGTTTTTATTGATTTATTTTCAACATTCTAGAACAATATTGGAGATTTTAAAACTATGAAATAACACATATGGAGTTACTTAATAAAGTAACAGCCAGTTGTTATTTTAAGACATGAAGGTCAGCTGTTCTGGAAGAGTTGTTGCAAGAACAGTATTGTCAAGTACATTTGCAAAACCCATCAAGCACCATGATGAAACTGGCTCACATGAAGACCTTCCCAGGAAAGCAAGACCGGAACATACCTCTGCTGCAAGGTCATTTAGAGTCACCAGCCTCAGAAATCACCATAGCATACGTAGTAGATACATCTCGATATCAAATGGTCTAAGAAGATTAGTGCATATTTTGTTTTATAATAAAGATCAGGAAAGACCATGGAATAAGAAGGTGTGTCCAAGCTTTTGACTGGTAGCTTTGTTGAAGGAATCTCCAGTGTCTGCGCTTTTTATAAAACAATAAGGTCGGTAAAGTCTTCAGGATGGAGGGTTCTCTCTCTCTCTCTCTCTCTCTCTCTCTCTCTCTCTCTCTTTTTCCTTTTTATTTTGAGCAGGGTTTTGCCTACAGACCTAAAAAAAAAAAAAAAAAAGGCATGCCTGCATGAAATTAATTTTGCAAAGTGTGCGCAAATACTTTGTGCCCATTTTTTCAAAGATAAGAAATCAGATAAATTAAGAATCAGATAAAGCAGTTCATAATGAAGAATGAATAAATGTTGAGGATGTACAGTAACTCAACAGCGTCTTGAGTCGTTGCAGCATGTGCTCCGAATCCTCGCTTGAACTGTATCTGAGCCGCCATGTCCAGATTGTTTTATTGTCTCAGAAATACCGGTTCATGATTCATGATTCATTCAATGATTCAACATTACCATCATCCGCATGTGACTTGATGTGGCTTTACTGTGTTAAAGCGTATTACCCAGGTTGTAGTCAAAGCGTGCTTCCTGATGATGTTCGCAGTAATGTGGCTGCCTTCATCAGGTTAGGGTTACAGTCACTCCAGAGAGCCAAGGGGTCATAGGTGAAACTGTAGGCCTTTGATTAAAACCTGAGTAATAACCTTATTACTCCCGCAAAGCCACATCAAGCTGAGTCACATGTGGATGATGTTACTGTTAAAGCATCCTGTGCTATGAACCGGTATTTAATATCCGTCAGTAATCAATGCCTGAGACAATAAAACAATCTGGACATGGCAGCTCGGATACAGCGTAGGGATTATCGCAGATATAAGATTATAAAAAGGCGTCTCTGTTTTTATATCCGCAGTGGAAAGGTCACGACGGCATCATTTTAAAGGTGGACTGGAATCCTGTGAACGATCTCATTCTGTCTGGAGGTGAAGACTGTAAATATAAGGTAAGCCGTTTTTTTTGTTGTTTTTTCCCCCGCTCATGTCAGAAATAACAATCCACGGAGTATCGGAAAGTATGCATTCATATTATAAGGTGAAGTCGGACACGCGTTCAAGTCAAACAGGGACTTCTGAGAACACAACTGTGAGAGTTAAAAACGTCCTTTATTTCTCTAATCCCCTTCCGCACTAATGCACTCATCCCTGCGTTTCACGAGAACTTGGATACCACCAAGGTAGAATGTTTTCTCGGTAAGCTGGAGCCGTGATCGTGACTACCTGCTTCACGTCTGAAACGCTGGCCTCCCAGGTACTCCCAAACATGTGGAAATGGCTTGGAGCGAGGTCAGGACTGTGTACGGGGGGAGGATGCCGCAGCAACACCCAGCTGAGTTCCTGTAATTCGCACAAGGTTTACATAAATGATTTGTATATACAGACAGATGCGTCTCTTACGGTGGCCGAGAAGTGCAAAACAAGTTAACAAAACAAAAACAAAATATCAAATTAAAAACCACAATAACAAAACCAAAACCAAAATAACAAAACAAAATAACAAAACCCAAAACTAATTTGTTATTTTGTTTTGCGTTTTGTTAATTTGTTTTCGGTTTTGCTATTTAGATTTTTAGTTTGTTATTTTGTTTTTGGTTTTGTTAATTTGGTTTTGAATTTGCTATTTAGTTTTCGGTTTTGTTAATTTGGTTTGCACCTCTTGGCCGTTCAGAAACAAACCGGAAAAGGTAGGCATAGTTTGCGAATGAAATTCTTACCGCTGATTGGACGAGACATCTGTCACTCAAGATATACAGGAAGTACTGTAGCGGCGGTAGATTCGTGTGTGTATGAATGTGCAAACATGTACTGCCCTTATTGTGGTTTCAGATATGGCGTTCTGCCAAATTTTTGCAGTTCTTGTGGAAAAAATCTTTCGCTTTTAAAAGAGACACAGCAGTTCGCAAACTAATCTTCATACCGTGATATGTCATCAGCATATCAAAAATTACGGCATACGAATGTCTGTCCTCAAAGTAACGTTGAATAAATTCCATTTCCTTGCTTTCTAATAAAAAATTTCATTATTTTCTTAGTTTTGCAGATCGAAAAAATAGTTTAAATGTGAAGCAGAACACACAAGAAACGAAGTTAGAGACAAAATTTCCTGTTTATCTTGAGTGACGGGTGTCTCGTCCAATCAGCGATAAGAATTTCATTCGCAAACTATACCTATCTTTTCCGGTTCGTATCTGAACGGCCGAGAAGTGCAATACAAATTAACAAAACCCAATACAAAATAACAAATTCGAAACCAAATTAACAAATTCGAAACCAAATTAACAAATCCGAAAACAAATTAACAAATCCGAAAAACAAATTAACAAATCTGAAAACAAATTAACAAATCCGAAAACAAATTAACAAATCCAAAAACAAAATAACAAATCCAAAAACAAAATAACAAAACCAAAAACAAAACAACAAAACAAAATAATAAATTAGTTTTGGGTTTTGTTATTTTGTTTTGGGTTTTGTTAATTTGGTTTTGCACTTTACGGCCACCGTAGTCTCTTCTGCAAGTTGGTCACAATTTATCCGTTGATTTTCAAGAATCAGGTGTTCCACTCTTTGAATGTTCTAGAGATAATCATTTTATCACGGTCAAGAGTTGGTGAAAAAATATGAAGGGGGAGAGACACACAAAATGAATAATAAGCGAATCACAGAGTAAAGAAATGTAAACACACACACAGACACGCACAATTCTTTTGAAAATAAATAAATAAATACATTTAAATGAATGAATGAATAAATAAAATCCAGTTAGTGTTACACACATGGCTTCAATTTACATAAGGCTAATCACGTTGTCGATTCTTTAACAAAGTCTATAGCAGCAGTTCAACCATTAATTGTCCGAAGTGTAGCTTTATGAAATCTGTCTGTGGCATGTTACAAAATTAAAATGTGTAAAAAAAAAAAAATAGAATAGCCAAAATAATCTTTTTTTACCTTCTCATCACATTTCATCACCAGTCCCGGTTTGACCTGAACGTCCCTCATATTCCTTATATAATGTCTATTCATACTGGCATGCACACTGCAGGTCATTATGATGCCGTAAAATTGACATTTTATTGCTTTATTAACACAATGTTTAATGAATTGTCGGCAAGGTTTAAAACCATAAGCTTTTCAGCACTGGCAAGTCTTTAGTGTCCTTTGACTTTTTTTCTCTTTTTTTCTTGGCCTTAAAAGCAGTTCCTAGGTGCTAACAGTGTCTAAACAATTATTGAAGTTAGTTGGTGTGAGAGAAGAGGACGCAGAGGATAGGTTTAAATGGAGGCAGATGATTTGCTGTCAAACCTCTGAAAGGGAACAGCCGAAAGACAAAGATGAAATAGATTTAAAATATCATGTATAGTTTAATAATGCATGAACATTTGTGGTGTGGTGTAAAAGGCATACATCATGAAACTTTGTGATTTGATTATTTTCCTGAAGCAACATACTGTACCTGTTGTTATTCTTTGCTAGGTGTAGACTTTCTCTCTCCCCGTCTCTCTCCCTAAATCAGGTGTGGGACAGTTATGGACGGCCCCTCTACTCGTCCTCCCCCCACGACTACCCGGTCACCTCTGTGGCCTGGGCTCCTGACGGCGAGGTGTTTGCTATGGGTTCCTTCAACACCCTCCGACTGTGTGACAAGACAGGGGTAAGAAAAACACACTCAGACACACGCAATCACATGCACGTATTCACACGCACACACACAAAATCACACTCACGTGTGCGGTCAGAGAACCAAGAAGCATTGTTTTTAATCATTTGTGATACTAATCTTACACCCCAGTGTTGATGAAATCTCCATATTGATTGCTCATGGTGTTGGTGTTGATTTATTTTCTAGAACAGCAGCTCTGACAGTAGTGCCGGCTCTAATTTGAAGCACAGATTGGCCCCCGAGTGCTGCAGCCGTAACAAGCTCGCATTATCATCTGAAAATTTGCAAGTTCGAAACCCAGAGGTAGTGATGTAGACTCTCGCAACTGGGGATTCTAGAGAAGGAGAGATTAAAAAAAAAAAAAAAAAAAAACGAGGTTGGCTGGCGTCATGTGTCTCAGAGGAAACGCATGATAGCTATTGGTTGATAGTTGTAGACTTGATGGAGGAGTGGCATAATGACATGTAGGAATTGGCTACAACTGAATCAGGAATAATTTAATAAATGAACGAGTCAAAAATTCCCGTAAACTCATTCCTAAACCGTGTGGAAAGCCATGCCAGAAGAGTTGCAAATGGTGGGCCAAATACAATCCATATTAAACCCTATGGATGAAGAATTGGATGGTACTCAAGTTCATATGCATGTGAAGGCAGGCGATGCTTTTGGCAATATAGTGTATGTGTGTGTATATACACATACTGTACAAACACAAAATAAAAGATGTTTTCCGTGCACACACGTGGTCAGTGTTATAGTAAACATTACACGCGCGCATGGAGTTGACTATGAGACCGAGCATGGGAGATGATTACCCACAATTCCGCAGCGCGCTCGAGAGAAGAACCATTGGTTCAGTTGTGATCACATGACGCTCGACAGACAAAGCGCATGAGCATTACTCGTATGTCAAGACCTCGCTCGTTTATCAAGTAAATTAATTCTTTAATATAAAATTAATAATGAATTATTTTTTTGCTTGTTTTGCAAAACTCTGCGCAAGTTACTCACAATCCCCAAAAAAAGTAATTTTTTCTTTAGTAACTATATTCTGTTATTTTGCACAATTAAAAGTAGGGCTGAAACGATTCCTCAAGTAATTCGATTACAAAAAATGATTGAGGCAAATTCTTCTGCCTCGAAGCTTCTTTTAATGAATTTTAAAAGCTTGTGTTATGTGTTTGCGCAATTATTTGTTTGGCGTGACACAGCGCACTTCCGGATGCAAGCCGCCAGTAAACACAGACGAAGAAGAAGCGCTTGCGTCACCCGCAAAGCGGAAGGAGACGCAAACAGTTAGCGCTGTATTGATTTGAGAGAGCGCTCTGTTGCTGGCTGCAAAAATGGAAGGGAGCGATAAAAAAACTTTTATCAATGAAAAAAGTATTCAGCAGCAGGAAACATTGCTTTAAAGCACAGGGCAAGCCTCAGTTCGGAGCATGTTAACATGCTTATCTTTCTTCATTGCAATCACATGCTCCTTTAAATACTAGTGTGCAGACATTTATATTCTGATGAATATATTGACTTAAAACACAATATAGGGACTCTTGTTCCTGTCCATGGATTTTTGCATTCTAAATGTCATCACAAAGCATTCCAATGAGAAGTCAGTAAAGGATTATGTTATGCCTGAGCTGTAGATTTAGAAACTTTTAGTTCTGAAAGTTAAGTTACACAACTTAGTGTTTTTGTATAATTATTTATTTAATGTGTGCCTTAGTTTTTTTTTTATACTTATTCGTTGAAATACCTTTTTTTTTTTGCATCTGAGAAAAGGCTTTTAAAAATGTATGGCACTGTAATGCACTTAATTCATCTCAGTCAACTTTAAGCTATTCCTTGCATTTTGAATAATGACAATGCTGTATGCATTTAAAAACTTACAGTTTTTTCAAAAGAAAACCAATTAATCTTTGTTGCTCTTATATATATTGATCAAAAATATAAAGGAAACACTTAGTCCCAGGTTGACTTGAACGCCTCTCATATGTGTATGCAAGTTCAAGTCAAATTGGGACTAAGTGGTCTTTATTTTTTTGAGCAGTATATTTTACATTGCTGTTTAATTAAGCAAAAGTACATTTTATCCGATTACTCGATTAATCGATAAAATTTTTGGTAGAATAATCGATTACTAAAATATTCGATAGCTACAGCCCTAAATTAAAGTTCCAGTTTGGACTTGAACGCCCCTCCTATTTTCTAAAAAATATTCTATTTTTTTCGGGTTTGTCTCAGCTACAGCTATTAAACAGCCTGGCTAGCTATTAAAATATCACGCTTTGTGATTTTGCATAATCCGAATAGTACTCTCAGAAGGCTAGTTTAAGCACCTGCATAACGCGACTCTGAATACAAGGAACTTGCCCTGGTGTAAATATTGACATAATGTCAACTCTAAGAATGGCCCGCTGTGTATCTTGCTGTTCGCCAAGATACAAGAATCGCACGCGCGCTACATGATACTCGATGATACTCGGAACTCGTATATCAAGACTCTCTTGTTTAACAAGTCAAATATTATTAAAAACACTCGCAAAAAAACTACGGAACACTCGCAAACCGGATAACTCGCAATCCGAGGTTCCATTGTGTGTGATAATGGCACGTTTAGCGTGGATAATAAGATGACTGAGGAAACATCACCAGGTGTGCTGAATGGCAAGTTTTATTATAAAAACTGAAAAGGGAACTTTGGATCCAGGTTTAAGCCACGCCAGCGGTGGGTTTCCGCACGCCATCCTTCCCAACCATTGCATGCAGTGCTGGTCCCATTCAAGAGATTTTAATGTTTGAGATTTTTTAAACCTATGTAATCTGTTTTCTCTAACCAGTTTGTCATGTTCTTTATTCTAACATTGCACGTTTATAATACAAACAAATCGGATTGTGACAAAAAAAAATTGTGATTAATCACAGATTATGGATATATATTCACATATATAGTGAAGAATTTAGGAGGAGTAGGAACGGGGTTGTGTAAGGCTTTCTGGTATGGAAAAAAACTGTAATCATTTCATGTCCAAGAATCTTACCTGTCTTATATTCCAGCTGGAAATCTTTCATTTTCAAACATGCAGATAGTTCGGTCTTTTCGTTTTACTCAATCTTGGACCCACGCTTGGTGTATTATCTAATAAAGTAATATAAAGTAAAGTAATAGTGGCTAAATTAAAGCAGGCTTAAATACATTAAAAACCGAGCAGGTTATAACGTGTGCGTACATAAAGATAAATAAATAAAGATGAGTATATGCAGCTCGACAGTGTGCTCGTGCACAGACATGCTGCTCATTGACCTGGTTTAGTTTCTACAGTCACTAATACTGATCTTTTAGTTAACTCTTGGCAAGAGGAGGAAAAAGCAGTGCAGCTCTGGGGTCTGCGTCTTGGCAGGATCCAGATGTTGTCTTTATTCTCTTCAGCCATTAATTAGCACCGAAACTTTTTGGCTCCTTCGTCTGCGTTGATGTGTCATTGCTGTGTCAGTCAGTTTATTCCGTACTAATACGGAGTTTCTGTACACTGCCAGGTTCTGGAAGATATCCGTAGTGCGAGGTTAATTAGGACTGAATGCATGTACTTCAGGAAAGACGCCGATGCAGGATGCAGGGTTTTTGCGTTTGTGTTTGCGTTTTGCCCTCCCGGAATTCTTTTACGTACAGGCGAGTGTGTTTGAAGTTTGGTCGAGAGAGACAGCAGTAGAAAGAGAGAGAGAGGGACGAAAACAATGGTTGGAGACGATGAGAAGAGAAACCAGCTTTTGAAAGTTTCCAGCCTGTGCTATCTTTAAAATAAAAAAATAAATAAATCAGTCTCTTGTGTCTACCTCCTTTCTGTCTGCACCGCACTTTCACCCTCTGCCTGCCGCTTTAAATCTCTCACCACTGAGCTAGTCTTCTCGGCTTCTCTCTCCCTCACACCTACGGCATACATGTACAGTGCACCTGTGAAACACGCCAAACAGATATCTCTACAGGATCACATCTCATAACGGTATATTCAGAAACTCCTATATAACACTTAGATAAAAAAACAATATTTGGAAATATTTCCTGTATAGTTTATTCAACTGAAGCCAGTAATTAAGAAGCGTTTAAAAAATATCCCTACATGCAAATCATCCCACATGAGCCTAATATCGAACTGAAATCCAGCGTGCGTGCGTGCGTGCGTGCGTGCGTGCGTGCGTGCGTGCGTGCGTTACTGAAATCTTTCTATTGGACCCAGCAATTCAATACAGTAGCTCTTCATCTGGATCTGACTACACGGCACAGCCTTCACTCCCTATGTGTGTCAGTGACACTTGGCTGTTCATAACCCTGTCACCGATTCATCATTTTTTTTCTTTTTCGGGCCAGTTTTGGCAAGTCCTGACCATTGCAAACTGGGAACATCTCAACAACAAGAGCCGCAGTTTTTAGGGTTGCTCTGACCCAGTAGTCTAGACGTTACAATTTGACCCAAGTCACAGTAGATACATTTACAATATCTTGTATGACTGGGATTTTTTTTTTCTCAATGTTGACGTGTTGGAAGCAAAAAAAATGGGCAAGCGTAAGAATTTTAGCGAGTGAAAAGGTTCATGATGATTCTGATAGAAAGTGCTTCTTTGGGTGTTTGGTTTTGGAGGCAAAAGAGGGACCTACACAGGTGGTCAGAATGTTACTGCTGATGGGTGTTTATATATACACTAAATTACCAAAAGTATTTGCTGAATGCATATGAACTTGAGCAACATCCAATTCGTAATCCTTAGGGTTTAATATGATGTTGGCCCACCCTTTGCAGCTATAACAGCTTCAACGCTTCTGGGAAGAAGAACTTTCCACAAGTTTAGGCGAGTGTTTATGGGAAGTTTCGACCATTCTTCCAGAAGCGCATTTGTGAGGTCAGACACTGATGTTTGACGAGAAGGCTTGGCTCGCAGTCTCCTCTCTAATTCATCCCAAAGGTGTTCTACCGGGTTGAGGTCAGGACCAGTCACGTTCTTTCACACCAAACTCGCTCATCCATGGTGCGCAGTCATGTTGGAACACGAAGGGGCCGAGCCCAATGACTGATAAAGAACCCCACATCAGTTCCAACATGACTGCGCACCAGTGTATTAAGCAAGGTGCGTAAAGACATGGGTGAATGAGTTTAGTGTTTTGTTTTGGCTAATTTTGGACCTCACAAATGTGCTTATGGAAGAGTGATCAAAAATACCGATAAACACACTCCTAAGCCTTGTGGAAATCTTTCCCAGAAGAGTTGAAGCTGTTGTAGCCCAAAGTGCAGGACAACATCATATTAAACCTGATGGATGAAGAATTGGATGCCATCTGCATGTGAAGGCAGGAAAGTGAATACTTTTGGCAATATAGTGTATAGCTTTGATTTCGTTTTATTTTATTTATTTATTTATTTATTTTTATTAGTTTTTTTTAACAATCATGATCAACTGACTATAATTTCATCCAATATGCAAAGTGGGCTTGGGTTCAAGTCCCAGCCAGTGCCCAGACCCTAGCCACACTAGCATGCAAGCCCGGGTAAAATGGAAGGGGTTGCGTCAGGGACGACATCTGGCGTAAAAACTGTGCCGGGCTGGTATGTGCAGACCAAGTATGTGTCCGCTGTGGCGACCCCTTGCCGGGAGCAGCCGAAAGACCAACAACAGCATCAGATTTTCTGATGAGGTACTCTATACAACATGTTCCAAGCTAATTAGATAGCCCTGCTTATGTCATTGGTTAAGATGATTAATACGTTTATGATTATGCTATATTTTAAAAGAATATACAACCTAGGGAATGAAACATAACAGGGATAGAGTGGTATAGATAAGCAATCAAAAAAAAAGTTCCTCTTAGGACACTTTACTTCACACTTTACATATTTGGTTCTCTTCAAATGTGAACGCTGCCCTCTGAACCTCGGTGCGCACCAAGCAAGCGGACAGAGGCCCACCTTTTTAACCTGTGATGTATGTAAACGAACCAGGTCTGCTAGTATTATCTCATATTGATGACTGAACCTGACACTTCCAACGTAGACGAGGTAGTGTTTAGACGGGCAACGAGTGAGTCCCAGCTCTGTGTCACGCGGGTTAATTAGCAAGGTAAGGAGTTTTGGGGGAACGAAAGGGTCATTAATAAATCAGGTCATAGCCCGGCAGGGCTGCGTTCAATAATGTGTACGGCATTTGTAATGTTTTTTTTCGCGCTCTCTTTATTAAAAGCAGCCCTGCCGTACTATCGCGCACTCATGTGGTCTGGTACCAGGCAGGCAGCCGCAGGAGCGAGGAGGGTCTATCAAAGGATTAAATGTCATTACTTGCATTTTTAAAGAAACTTATTTACTTCATTTATTGTTTTGTGTGGGACGGTCGCCATCGGTAGCTGTCTGGATAGAAGCTAGTAGCAAAATGAAAACATTAGCCTCGACGTTTTATTCTTATTATTTGGAGCTGTGCTTGTGTTGTTTGCAATGTACAATTAGGCATTTTATAAACTCTTCTAAAGATTCTAAAGATACCACCATATATAATCCACATTCCTTCTGTTGTCCGTTTTGGTCCGAGGTCGGAAATGCCAGTGTGAACGCTAAGCGAGTCGCGACTTTATACTAGCGAACCAAAACTAATATAACCGAACTACAAGTGTGAACACATCCTTAAAGTACAACATTTTGCCAATTAATTTTTTATTAAAGTGTGAATTTTGGCCGTTTACGTTTGCACGTAAAGTTGTGATGTTTCAGCGAGACAGTTCTACCTGTTATCACTTGCGCTGTAATCGCTATAAGCTGTTAATCCCTTGCTAATTTATTTTAAACATTTAATTATCCTACTTGCTGCCTTTTCCCCAATTTTCTTTTCCTTTTGTAATTCACAGCGTTTGTTCAGTGTTGAGACATGTCAAACTGCTACGTTTGTGTGTGTTTTTTCATTTTTTTTAATTTTTACGAGCGCTGTGGTGGTGAAACGGTTAACATCCCGCGAGGAGCCTCAGCGTTACTTCCATGACTAATGCGCAGGAGTTTCATTCCGTATCTACTACAATGAAACCTTGCACTTGGTAGAGTGCTGGCTCAGCAGGAAAGCGCAACTCGTTTAACCCTTCACCTCCAGCAGGGACTCCACTTAACCGTCAAGGCCGGCTCACCCCCTGCCCCTTTACCCCCTCCAACACCCTCCTGGTGTGCACTGGGGGCATCTGTAAACATGTGGATTACTAGACATAAAAAAAGAGCTCATATATGTTCTCCTAACACGGTGACACTGCACAGATAAGCTTGTAGACACGTGATACCGTGTCTCTACACACTTGGATTGACACCGCGCTGATCTTAACCCCCCCCCCTCAAGGGCAAGAACTGGCAACCTTAACCGCAAACAAGGGGTCCCACTGATGAGGGTTACTGAAGTCAAGTTCAAGTTGCACATTAAACTCAGGAGTGTTAAACGAACTTAAATTAAATTCACTCCCCAAGGCTTGAATTCGAACCGCGTCGTTATGCTCTGTGCGTGCGTGCGTGTGCGTGTGTGTGTGCGTGTGTGTGTGCGTGTGTGTGTGCGTGTGTGTGTGTGACCCTGCCAGAAAAAACTGTCTGTACGAATGTGTTTCGGATGAAGTGTGTCCTGACGTATTTCGTGCCAATTTGAGATTGAGAGCGTCTCTCCTCTCAGTGTACGTGTCCACATATATATATGTGTGTGTGTGTGTGTGTAAGTGGAAGAGTGTGGGGGCGCGGACACATGTGCCCTCTAGACAACAGTCTATTTACGAGTGGCTGCAGCTGGTGTCTAGTGTCTGGGCTCTGTCACAATCCATGACACTGTGTCACCCCTACTAACAAGTGTGACTCATACCGTAAGCTCTTCTCTCTCTCTCTCTCTCTCTCTCTCTCTCTCTCTCTCTCTCTTTCTTACACACGAACACACACACACATAGCATAAGTGAGTCTCCTTTCAATGCACAGTACTGTTTTGACTCAGACACGGTATTTATTCAACTCTTCATTCTGATTGGTCAGAAGGTGTCGATTAATTTTCCGTAACTGTAAAGCGACTCGTGTATTCCAAATTTATAGTATGATATGGGACAGTTTAAGGAGACACATGTGCTTAATTTGTTCTGCGAATAAATGACTGAAACCCTAAGGTGTGCGGTTACGGGAAACTAATCAATGCAGCGCTGCTGAGAATTTAAATTTCTTAAAGGATGCACGTCAAACGCTCCGTCCATTTATCGTTAAGAAACCTCCATGGACATGGATATGATATTTTGATAGATTGTGATGCGTATAAACGCTACAGACAATCAGCGATCGAGCAGTTCCGCGCTCCTACGCTCAGTCTGTGTCACAGCGCTAAATCAGTGGACAGGCTGTTTTTTAGGAATTGCTAATTCTGTACATGGTACTTAATAGCCATGTTGCTCCTGTAGCATGAAGTAAAGCTGTTCCATATGTGTTCAGACGGTCCTCTCTCTCTCTCTCTCTCTCTCTCTCTCTCTCCCTTTCCATGTTTATATGTGTGCGTGTGCATCCTCAGTTTTCCTTCCACTTTAATTCCGCTCTCGCACCCCAAACTGAGCTCGAAAAACGAAGCGCGTCTCTCGTCCAATGTTAACAGAGCATCTCGCACGCTGACCCCGGCCCTCGGCCCCATCGTTTGCTGCGCGTCAGGGGCTAAACAGGAACGCCATGATGGATGATCCCGCCTCCGCTGGAAATGTGGCCTGGTGTCCACTAATTAGCCGGAACAAATGTTACAGCGGGGTTATATTTACCTCAACAGAGGTCATTTTAAGGCGTGAAAAGTGCGAGCCCGTACTAGTCGCTAGCAGGACAGTCTGACCTGCATCTTCGTCTCCTGCTCTACACCCTCACCTATCTCTTACAGCCTCGGCAATCTCTGAGAGATAAGTCCTCATACCCGCGTTAGCAAATTTATAGCTCGCGGCTGCCAAGCAAGAAACGAGACCGGCAGTATCAGTTATAATTTAGATGTTATTTGCTCCTAGACACGGAAAGGCCAGAAATTGGGCCACAGAACAGTTGATTTAACGTCTCATGCTGCGATTTTCGTGCAGCCTCTTCGTGTACCCTCCCAACCCCCATGCTCCACCCTTTTTTTTGTAGATTATAGATAGCTGCTTGTGTAAGTCTGAAAAAAGAGGGGGGAAAAAACGCAGGAGAAGATAAGCTTGTGGTTATCTGGTGGCTTCACTCAATTTCTGAGCGTCGTGTGCTGTGATGTTTGATCCGACTCCTCGAACGTTTTTAGAAGTCATCGAATATGGCGGTGCCAGCACGTGGAGGGCATCTGGAAACCCGGGCAACATCTAGCACCGTTTGAACTGTGGGTGCCGTCAATGGGAGGTCGGGGGTGTGCGAAAGACAGAGAGAGAGAGAGAGAGAGAGAGAGAAAGAGAAAGAGAAAGAGACGGGTGCAGATTTATGAGTCTTTTTCTCTGGGACTTATCTGTTTTCATCACACGAGAGCTCCGAACCCGGCCGTGCAGATGGAGAGAGCGTCGCTATTAAATCGACATGAGAAGGGGGGCAGTGTGTGAGTGTGTCAGAGAGAGAGAGAGAGAGCACAACTGTGTAGAAAAACAGCAGATGTGGAGGGGTTGGACAGCGAAGAGAGAGGGAACGAGAGAGAGCAAAGGGAGAGAGCAGTGAAACAAAGAGAGTCCTGAGTCAGCAGCCGTTTTCTCCCTAGGCAACTGGGTTGGGCTTCTCCCTCGTTCTCTCTCTCTCTCACTCTCTCTATTAAGCATTAAGCAGCAAAAGAGGTAGAATCGTAAAAAAAGGCCAAAAGAGACAAAACTCAAAGAAAGTTTTATAATTTTTTTTTTATTTCATTCATTTGACAGACGCACATTTATCACATTTACACTTTTGACATGATCTGCTCTCCTGGATGTTCTCAGTTAAATGTCAGTTAAATTAGCGTGCACTTTATTCCACACCGTATATCGGTTTCTACTATCGTGATTCGCACACTTGGCGATTACATCAAATATATATATATATATAAGTCTGCTCCCAAGAAAGCACTCCCCCCCCCCCCCTTTTTTTTTTTTTTTTGCTTAGTCAATGTCTTGTCTTCCTGGTGAGTAAGACATTTTCTTTTTCTGTTCGGTACATACGTCATACCCCGCAGCCATCGTGCATCCCAGAACGCCCACGCTCCTAATGAATGTTCTCATTTATAGCCGTTATGCCGATTAGATATTTTCTAACGCAGCGCTTTTACGCATCTCTCGAGCTCGAGCTTTTATACGCGCCGTGCTGCTTTCTAAACTACAGCCGAGCGAAAGTAGGGAGCAGAGCTGGTGATCCGTTATAGTTGGCAGAGCAGCTGTTGGACTGGGTGGACTGGTCCTATAAAATGTTTAAATGTGGCAACTCTTTCTCTGACTGCGTCTTACTTTTTCTTTCTCGTTTTTTTTTTTTTGTGCAAGGGTGAAGTGGGGGAGGGACAGACAGACACAGAGAGAGAGAGAGAGAGAGAGAGAGATAAATGACAGACACTGGTCTGCCAGCCCCTCTGGCAGAGTCATTACTCCCAGGGCCATTAAATCAGTACCTTCACAGACAAGGCAAACATGTCAGACAGAGAGAGGACGAGGGAGCAGGAGGAAAGGTTTTTTTTTTTTCGGGGTAAAAAAAAAAACCCTTTCCTCTCTTTCGGGGTTTTTGTTCGGGGTAAGACAGAAATTAAAAGAAAGGATTAAGGTGAGGGACAGCGAGGCAGTAGATATCATCACATCATGGACATGGTTCTGTGTATATAATAATCATGGATTGTACACCCGACAGTTTTGTTGAAAAATTTGATGAAGTTCACAGTGCATAAGTGAATGTCCGTCAGGAAAGTGGATCCGAGAACAGATTCTAAAATTATTCCAAAACTATAAATGAAAGATATTCATCTCGCATCCAGCAAAGTCGAGTCGCATCAGCCTCCGGAGTTAAAATCTTTCGTCTTACTGCATTATTAAACTCGCTCGAGTAAGGAATGAACCGTTTTAAGGTGTACTGTTACAGGAAAACAATCAGTGAGGGATGGCGTAGTGAGTCCCCAGGCTAGGCTGAACTACTGCAAGGCAGATGTGGCACAAGTACGTACACAAACTCAATACTCATACAAGTACAAGTACAAATACAAGTACTACTTTCTTTTTTTTTTATTTATTAAATATATTTATAAATATTACATTTATTATCATATTCATTTCCCTCATTTTCTTTCGATTCTGCAACAGTGCAACCACTATAAAAAAGCGCTGTAGAAATAAAATAGAATTGAATTGAAGTATTAAAGATTTGTTACAAAAGTAAGTGGATATCTGTCTGAGATCAGTCTGTCTAACTGAGCTTTTATAGTGTTTTAACCTCACAAAAATTAGATATTGTTGTAAACATGAATGTTTGAGTGCTGTACATAATATAATATGGATAAAGAACATCATAATTATAAGCTTATTGTGTTTTTTTTTTTTTATGTATATGGCGGCACAGGGCTTACTTTCAGCATTGTCTCCAGGTCCCGGGTTCGATTCCCGATATCTCGGGTTTGTGTACATGGAGTTTGTACTGTATGTTCTCCCCGTGCTTGGTGGGTTTCCTCCGGGTACTCCGGGTTCCTCACACAGTCCAAAGTCATGCAGGTTAGACTAAATGGCGTAACCGGGTGTACCCCGCCTTGTTCTCCTGGGATAGGCGACCCTGTAGAGTGTACAGGATAAAGCGGTATAGACGATATACTTCGGATGTGACCTGGACAAGTGCGCCCCTTCTAGACATTTGAAAAAGGAGCCAGAAGCAATCCGCAATCGTGACACAAAGTGGGTGGGATTTGTAGTCCAGGTAACTGTCGATCACTTTGGTGACCTACCGGTCATTTCCATAAGCTTGTACTGGTGGACTGGTTTTGTCCCCCATGTGTCTGATTAGCCATTTAAAACAAAGGGAGTAAAAGTAAATTTTTTTTATTAAAATGTAGTCAGTAGCAGTATAACGTAGGGAAAATATTTAAGATAAATAAAACAACTTAGAGTAGTTGTACTTCGTTCCTTGCCACCTATGTTGCAAATGTTGATTAATTTTCAAATTATAGTATACAGTGTTTTCTTCTTCTTCTTCTTCTTATACCAAGGCAATTAGTCAATACTACTGTATATATTTTTATGCATGTATAGGTGCATTTCATTTTTTCGGATGCTTTCAGAATTGTTCCTTTTATTACATTCATTAAAAAAAAAGAAAAATGTATTTGTTTTTTAATTACATTCAATGTTGTGTTGTTTATTGTTATTTATGGACAAGACAAGTCCACAACTTCTCATTTTTCCATCACTTGAAGACGGCTTTTCTGAACGTTACAAAAACTGACACTGGAGACTCCTTCCAGAGAATGTTACAACAAACCCAGTAAAAAAAAAAAAGAAACTTCATCATATTAACAATTACACTTTTGTAAAAGCGGGATCTTCACCATACAAATCCCAATGTAGCCATAGCAACAATTACAAATCAATGTTCATTGTGCATTTCTTTTATTCAAGAATAAATTTCACTTCTTGTGGAGTCTCAGCGGTTATTTCGCAGCTTTCCTGTATTAGTCTCGGCTGCAAATTTGTCTGTGCTTAATTGCTTGGACCTCTTGTGGGGACGTGCTGTTGAAAACCTGCTAGTTATCAACTTGGCAGCGACAGACAGTGTTATCTTTGACATTTTTAGCCTGATTGTTAATTCAGACTCGAGTGACTTCGTTGAATCTCAGATGCAGTTTGGAAGAGTTCCCGATGCCGCAGAGCAAACGCGCGAGGAACGATCCGCAGCTGCTGTTTGATTGCGGTAAAGTTACCTCGTAACGTAACTTGAACGTTTAAATTGAACTTTCGGCTCCAGAATCGGGCCTTATCCGTCGCCTCCTGGACTATTCCGTTCCTCACTTAACCCCTGCATCAACTCCCGGATCCGGAACGCTGCCAGACGCGTTATTATCAAGGGGAAGAGAAACGAGACGGGGTCAACGTGTCGGCGCTCAAGTTCTCCCTCGGGCCCAGGCCACTATTTCTTAACACCACACGGTCAGCACCAGCTCCGATGTTTGACGCCGATTAATTTATTAGCCGCCGTCCCAAAGGCCGTAATCTGCTTGTCGCGTTTGCGCTCACCGCTGACTAATGAGCCGCTCATAGAGCTGTCTCTCGGGATGGGAGTGGCCGTCTGTCTTTCTTTTACTAGACGCCGTAGCAGCTTAAATAGAAAGCCATCTTAATTTATTTACTTAATATTAATCTCATGCTTAATTTAACTTAATCAAATGGCTTTACCAAGCACCCGGAGGATTTCTGCTCCGTCGTCATTACGCTAGTTTGAAAGATCGCATACTCGAGATTTCACTCCAAACAGTCCAAACGACGCATGCTTGCATAGTGCTATGGAGAGATTCGTTCATGCAGAACAAATATGTTCCGTATGGGAATTTCAATAAGAGCTCATTTTTTTAAAAGTTCGAAATGAAAAATGCAATATTTACCGTATAATAATTTCCCCAGGAACAAAGCTGTTGAAAAAAAATCGTTGCAAAAAATGTGATACCGGTTTAATTTTTATCCTATGTGCTAAGAGATGTTTACTTAAAGCTCTAGAGTCAACTTCGAAATTGTCGCCGAATTTTCCGTACTGGTCACATGACTTATCGCTACACAAGCAAAGAACACGAGATGCATCATGTCTGTGTTCATTCTTTAATACGGATACTAAAAGAAAGCTGTGTGGCGATGGTTGAGAGAAGGATGGATCGTCTGTTCTGCAAAGAGAACTGTCCAAAGAATCGTGGCTGGTTTTTATACTGTACCTTGAATCATGTTTATTTTCTTTCTTCCCTTTTTTTTTTTTCGCAGACTCTGCAAATACAGTAACATCATTTTTTCTATTGCGCTTATATTTTCTTCTTCGTCCTCCCACTCAAACAGCTGAATGATAAACTGGAATCAGGGATGCGTCGGGCGTTAACAGTGAATCAAATCGATTTCCTCCAAGACCGTCATTGCTTAGTAATAGCACAGCCAAAGTCATACGCACGGTTATGATGAACCATTCCGAGATTTTTGGGCTCGAACAACAATGAGAGATTAACTTTTTTTTTTTGTTTGTTTTCTTTTCTTTTCTTTCCAAAAGCTCCACCGAGTTAAGCTTAACGTCACTTAAACCTCCCTCCACCCCCACCTCGGCGCTGACCTTTGCTCTTTGACCCACCCAGGGTTTAATTTTTCACCCCTTTGGCAGCCCTCCAGGGGCCTCCCTTAATTTAGCCTTCACCCTTGACAGAGAGGAGAGCAAGAGGCCAGGCTGCGCTCATATTGTTTTTGGAGAGAGGACCTGTTTAGTATTACACATGCTTAATAAAGGTCTTTTAGTTCATATTTAATAGTGTAGTTATGTCCTATAAACCCAATAACATTAGAAGAGAGCTCTGTTTTTCGTTGACTTTATGGAAATCTGCATTTGTCTGCGCTGTTGTTGACCGTCTTGTCGTCCATCGCCGTTTAATACGTCTAAAAGGCGCTCGATGCGATAGAAATTTCGCGAGAAGAACAGCGCAACAAGGTGACGTGAGGGTTGGAGCAAGTGCGAGTATCGCGGCAAAAAAGACTAATTGAATTCTGCTGGCCAGCACAGCTGGGCATTGCTGATGAGTCCCAGCGGATCGGCCATGTGCGGATGGTTACAGTGTTCAGGCTTTAGCCGAGCGTATAGCCATGTGAGGATCATTACCCTTCTCTCTCTCTCTCTCTCTTTCTCTCTCTCTTTCTCTCTCTCGCTCTCCCTCTCTGTCTCGTTTTTCTCTCTTTGTCTTTCTCCTTCCTGTCAGCTCGCGCATTAGATTAGAGACGATTGAAAATTGTACAACGGCATCACAGATTCTAATGATGTTTTTTTTTTTTTTTTTTTTTTTTCCCAAAAGGTCTTAATTTGTTTTTATTTTATGCTACAGCTCTGATAGTGACTCTGGCTATAAAACTAATCACATGTTATATGTTATACATATATAGGTCATTTGAATATAATTGAATTATATGCATGAGACATACTGTACACTGTAGTAGCATAAGAACACAGCATCGATCTAATAATAATAATAATAAATAAATCAAGATTTCATTATTTAGTAAAAGAAAAAATATAATTATTGACAAGTTTCTCTAAAGAGACGTTTAACATTTAAGAAACGAGTCTCCACTGTTAGTGGTTTGATAAATTTCTCATTTTTACAGTAATAATAATAGAGCAACCTTTTTTTTTTTTTTTTGCTGTTATAAATATCTTAGGATGTTATGTTTCTGTGCAACATTATGGGTTTGTTTAGTTTAGTTTTGCCTTATCAACTTTAAAGTGGTCCTATTATGTAAAATTCACTTTTCAGTCATGTTTAGACGTTCAGATGGCGCTCGAGTATGTGAGAGTAAATAAACACTCACAGCTTTTTGTCCTTTTTGCCAATCAGACTCTCACCCTATTGTGACCTCATATAAGAAGAGCCCCTCCCCCGACTTGTTGCTCAGCTCTGCTGTTCTCCTGTGGGACGTGGTTTAGAAGTACAGTAGGACATTTACCAACAGTAGATACTGAACAGCATGTTTGAGGTGTGACCAAAAAAATAAAATGCACTGTTTCATCTGAGGCATTATCAGACACACTTTAGTGTGTGTTAACCTGGTAAAGAAATCATAAAATGCGGGACCTTTAAGTTGAGCCAATGCTTTTTTTAAAAATTTAAACACACACACACTACATGGTGATTTATTCTTATACACTGCCTTGCCAAAAAGAAATTACAGCATGATTACAGCACACAAATGTGTACATTCAGGTCATCAGCTGACTTTGTTTTATTGCCTCATAACGTTGTCGAGTCTTAACCTGAGCAACTGAATCGACCCCAGATCATAACACTTCCTCCAGACGCTTCTACAGACGGTATCGCTTCACGCGCTTCCCTTCTTACCCTGACACTCGCATTGCTCAGGAATAGGCTCAATCTAGATCACATGACCTTGATGTGACCTTGCTCCAAAGTCTGATCTTTATGCGTGATTTATTATTTTGTTCCACAAAGCTTATCCTTCGAGTTTTTGAAAATGTGTAACCCAATTCAAGCTATTTAAAATCTCCTTAGTTGTTTTCTTTGCTTGATGCAGCCCAATAGTTTGAACCTTTTTTTTTTTTTTTTTTGGTATAAAACATTTTTCCTAAGAATTGTTCTCCCATCTGTTTCATCCTAAAAGCATTACTATTTGAAGTGCAATGTCTGTGGTCTGTTTTGATGTGCTTTGGATATAACCTATATGTTAGTCCCTGCTGTTCATGTAAAAAAATTCAATTGCAGAGATGTACTGTACGAGGAATTATAATTTTTCTATGAAAGTTTTGTACTCTAAATATTAAAGGTATATACTGTATATCACAGTACATATTATGCTAATAGAAGCATTGTAATACACCTCAACAGAGTAGAGAATGCACTGAAATATAATTGGATATAATGAAGAAATAATGACGAGTGCCACAAATCAGTCGAACTTAAGTGCAGCACAGCGTAACGTTCTTGCTGTCACGCATAAAAACAAAAATAAAAGGTAAATCACTACAAACCGATTCCACATGACCGAGGATGCACCCTGTTTCCTAATCATCTCTTTATCTGCATGTGGATTTGATTCGACCACAGCGGCTCGGTTTTATCGCGTGGTAGTTAAACACATTCGTTACACACTCGGCACGAGTAATATTCCGCACAGTTTGTTTGGTTTAAGTCTTCTCAAGGGGTTGTTGTCCGGCCCAAACGATGTACACGAGCACTTTTTGACGGGCTCGAGTTTAGCCTCGAACGGATCCGTTTATGGACGAGGCTTTGCATTCGAGCTACGCGGAAGGACGCGGGCTAACACGCACCAGCTCCTGAGTTATTGTAGCACTGCGCGTGAACCTCAGAATGCCCTCGCCGGAGTGGACGTACTGCCAAAACAAAGCGAGTGGGAGTGAGAGGAGGGGTCAATCGCTAAGGTTTTGGACAAAGACAATGAACTGCGACTCCACTTCTTACAAGCCCGATCTGTTTTATGACACAGTTGCTTTGGCAGCACTGTAGAAGTCATGTAATAATCGCTCTTGTGTTCCATCGCAGAGCCAAGAGTCTTTCGAGAAGGGATCCAACACTTATTTACTGAGCAGGCTTTAAAGAGACACGAGATTCCTGACGGAGCCCGAATTGCGCACGCATCACCGAGGAATGTCCAGACACGACTCTGATGTATCTTATCATCCGAGGATGGATATTTGATGTCTGCGGTTTGCTGCATTTTTATGAGGCTTACAGTGCGTGTGTCTGCGGGGCTCCTCTCTCACTCGCTCACTCTCTCTCTCTCTCTCTCTCTCTCTCTCTCTCTCTCTCTCTCTCATACAAATATTGGATAGAGCGAGATAGACGGATAAAGCATGGCAGTGAATCTCGCTGAGATTAGGCAAGCTCAGACACAGCGGTGCCATGGGACGTTTCGGAGCAGGTCTTTTTTATGGGCTGGAGCGGTCGTTGCGTTTGATAGTGTGTAATTTAACGCAGTGGGTCAGGCTTTATTATAAAGCTCAGTACATTAGATGCACGTCGTCTGGGCCCTTGCAGCAGTTGACATGCAGTCTGCCAACGCGCCCCCCCAGACCCCCCCTCTTAGCTGTGTTTTTGTTTTTAATATTAGTTCAGGTCAGAGTGAGGTTCTGCTTCTTTCAGGTCAACTACTTACACACACACACACACACACACACTCACACACACACACACACACACACACACACACACACACACACACACACACACACACACACACACACACACGCACTTTATTCCAAGCCTGCTCTGGAATCTGGAATTATCGAAGAATAAAAAAAAATAAACAGCTTAAAGAGCCATTACTGGTTCCTCAGGGTATCCTTTCAAAACCTCTTTTGCCAGCTTTAAATCTTTAAACAGCCTTTCACGAGATCTTACAGTACAAGTGACCGAGTGCGGATAGACACAAACTAACCTGAGAAGTGCGTGTACGCACATGTCCTGTATTTTCCATAGAAAATGTTTGTTTTTTTTTGTGACCAAAACACACTCTCGCAGCAATTAATAGGAGAAAAAAAAAATCCGACACTCAAAAAGAAAGCCGTCCGCTTTAATACTGTACTTATCATGCTTGTAAAACAAAGCGTCGTTTCTGCTTCGGTGATGTATGACTGGCTGCTTCGGTAATGATCCTCTGTGAAATGTGAACTGTGAACTATGAAACCTAGGTTGCATGCTTGCAACATATGGTTCATAAACCGTCACTGATCACTTGATCCTGCAAAGGAGATTCCAAAAATAACAGCTTATATAATGGCTTAAGCACCACATTATATCCTTATGCTGAAAAAAAAAAACAGTACAAGAAAAGGATGCCATTAACACATTAGCATGAAGTAAATATTTTTTTTAGATTCGATTTCTAATATGTCAGCTGCTACTAATAGCTACGCAGAGATGGAAAGTAATGAATTACTGTACATTTACTGGCGTTACTGTAATTGAGTAGTTTTTTTGTGTATGTTTTGTTTGATGGGTTGTACTTCGCTACATCTGAAATCATATTCGCTACTGAATAAAAAATAAAGGAATGAAAATGAAAAATAATATAATATATAATATAATATAATATAATAATGGTCTTTTTTTTATCAACGCTGTTAAAATAAAAGTAACTAACTTTTACTTTGAGTAAATTTTTTATGAGATACTTTTTTACTTTTACTTGTAGATTTTTATAATAATAACTTTACTTGTACTTCAGTAAAAACTTCACTGAAGTAACAGTACTTGTACTTGAGTACAAAAGTTTATTACTCTTTCCACCTCTGTAGTTACGCTGTCAGTGAAATAAAATGACGTGATATAAACATGTCAGTTCCGTTTTTGTAATTTATAGCACAGTGATAAATGACAAGCCTGAAGCTGTGCGTTATTTCCATATACAAGTTAATGCACCTCATGCAGCACCATTCTCCTAAATTTCTATTAAACTTTCTCTTCATTTTCACTTAAGAAAAATTAAAATTCAACAGAAGATGCACCAAACCATCTCAATATGCTCTCGCCCAGGTGAGCCAAAGGAGAAATTCTACTTGATCTTACATTAAAGATGCATAGGATTAGCATTTAATTAGCATAGGTAACGGCCCGGTGCTCTGGATCGTTCCCAGTGGGACATTGTAAAAATAAAAGTAAAAATAAAAGACAATTTATTTGCAAGTGGCTTCTTGCATGAGGTGCAGTGTTTCTATAGTAACATATAATATCATAATAATAATGATAATAATATAAGTAACATGCATTAACCATCTCAATATGCAATATGCTCATCTCAATATTTATAACCATCTCAGTATGCTCATTTAAAGATGCATAGGATTAGCATTTAATTAGCCTAGGAAGCCAACGAAGAAAAGTGGAAAGAAGAAATGAGTAGAATGAATTCAAAGTACATCTGTACACGTGAAGTGAACGTGTGATCCTCCAGAACGTGAGAAATGACGTTACATGTAAAGCACAAGTGCAGCAAAGGCAAAAGAGCTATAATGCTGTGAATGTGGTGTCTAACAGCAATCTTTCAGCCGTTCGTTCAGAAGCAGAACGCATGCACGGTTTTTATAGTCATAAATGGCACTGATTGACCAATAGTATGTCTTTAGCTTACAAATTAAACGATCCAATAATTGTAGCGCATCTAAAACCATATAATAATTGATATTTGATTATATACCATGTTTCTCAATTTTAAAGCTAGGCTTCCATGCATCAGACAAACAATTTGTAGTCTATGATTCCCCCCCCCCTCCCTTGGCTTGGGGGATATTATTATTATTATTATTATTATTATTATTATTATTATTATTATTATTATGACATCATCATTAATATGCATGGCAGGTGTTCCACATACCTTGTAATAAACAAATTGTTAAAATACATGTTGTTTAAAAAAGTAAAACCTATAATCACATTTTTTGTTACTTGCGGAACGAGATTTAGTTGTGACGGGAAAGTTTATGACAGTTATAGAAGTTTATCAGCACAAGGAATTCTTTAGACTGTAGAGTTTATGCTGTCTGGTTTGTCTATAAAACAACAAGCTACATTTTTTGAAAGTGAGCGAGAGAACAGGCTGTAGAGGAGCCGACATTCAAACATTGATAAATTAACCCAGACGAAAGATATGGGTTACAAGAAGCATAATACCAGGTTATTATAATAATATTTTATATATATAAAATATTATAATATGCCCCTTCATTGCATTATTATTGTATAACTCTATAACCTCTTTAATGATGTATTCGGTTTGTTTTATCTCAAAGAATTGCAGTAAATATAGGATTTTAATGACTAAATTTTAAAACAGTGGTTATATTTATTTAGGTAAAACAAGTTATATAACGTGACAAATCCACCCAAATGAACAAAAGAGTAATAGATTCTGCAAGGAGGAGACGTAAAGCAGCACTAAATACTTTTTTTTTTTTAACAGTTTGAAAAAAAGACAGATTTATTAGATGAATAAATCATGTGTACAATTATTATATTTTCCCAAATTATTAGACGCATAGATGTTTTATATATTGGGTCCAAGTTGACATTATTTCAAGGGAATTTGTTGATTTGTAGGGAGGGTTATTGAGGTTGATTTAAACTGATTTGATTTAAGTGATCATCAAGTCAAACCGGGACTCGACGATCCAGACCAAGGTGGCTTGGAGCCCACTGCAGTCGTTCCCATGAGCTTTCACCAAGTGAAACGCCTGGTTCTTGAAAATCGGCAACTTGGAGAGCAACAACAGTGCACACAATCGTTCACAAAACAGCACTTGCACATAACAGGAACTCGACCACAACCTCCGTACAGTCATGACCTCAGGCCAAACCATTTCCATGCGTCTGGGTCATTAAAGGAGTTCCAGTGGACAGGTAGACTAATCATGGCTCCTGCGTATTGAGAAAACTTTCTACCTTGATGGTATTCAAGCAGTAGTGAAACACTAGGGTTTACATTTAGGCATTTGGCTGGCATCCTTATCCAGCGCGACTTAGTACATTTTTATTTCATTATACATCTTGGTGGTTGTGGGGTTTGAACCTTCCGAACCCTAGTCTAACGCCTTAACCACTGAGCTACCCTTGACCCAGGGGTAATATGTGCATTATGAAGGAAAAAATGAGCTTGTACTCTTATAGCTACGTTCCTTTATTCTGAATAAGTCCCAGTTTGACTTGAACGCCCCTCGTATAAGAACTATATACCTTTTAATAACAGTATGATGAAATTTTCACGACCGTCCCTAAATTAAAAAAAATGCCCCTGGTACTGGATCACAGACGCCGCGTTAAGGGCCATCGACTAACGTAAAGTGTATACATGTGCTGTATATTGCACTTTTGTTTGCCAAGCTGTCTATTGTATGCGCTCTGTAGCATTTTCAACACAGCAGCCACAAATCCCACAAACACAATGATTTTTATGAAACGAGACGTAACTGTGAACTCTGAAGTCTGGTTTGTATTTAAGGGCCAGTTGTTATTACGCAGCAGCAGTTAATATGATCAAAGCATTTTGCCATGGGCTGACAGGAGTGTGAAATTTTCTGTTTGCGAGACGACTGTAAAGCGAATATACTGCAAGAATCCGACAACAAGTAGGAATACGTCGAACTGTACCATTAACCCAGCGATTGAAAAGACACACAGCCCACATGCTGATTTATTTATTTATTTATTTTAAACTAAATTGAACTATACATATATCTTCAGACGAAAGCCGAATTCGTCGCCCCTACACACGCACGCGCACACACACGCGTGCACAACCCACCCGAGCTCTCAGGGGTCAGCGCAAAGTGACATTTACAAGCTCCTCTAATTTACTGAGAGATTGATGAGGAGACTCCCTCCTCTTGACACCCTTACCCCCAACACCCCCACCCCCCCACCCCAACCATCCTCCAACTCCCTCCTCCTCCTTTTACTCACACTTTACTCTCACTTTCTTTTTCTGTCTGTGAGTCTGTAGTGTGATAAGAACGACTTGGACGGGACTGCCGAGATAAGAAGCGATGAGGGGACCATGCTATAAAAAGCAGGCCTAAGAAACATAAACCATGCTGCTCCGTTACTAAAGCCGAATGATAATCACCTCCTGTTGCTTCGCATCTTGCTCAAGAGTAAAACACGCATTTCTATCCAGGCGTGAAAAGGCACCATCATGTCAGTCATGACTCTGGAGAAGTAGCACCAGAAAGGGTTTTAGAATTTTTTTTATCCAGAATTCTGGATAAACTCAAATTTTATTTGTCACATGCAATGATACACAGTACGATATGCAGTGAAATGCTTATATGACCGCTCGTGACTTTTATATATAAAAATAAATAAATAAATAAATATTTAAAAAAAAGAGAACAATTTACAATAAGAAATGGATTATGGAATGAAATAAGAATAAGTATAGAAAGACTTAGCTATAGAAAACATAGCAATAAAAAATATAACAAAATATATAAAAAGAGGCAAATATGAAAACTTATCTATACAAATGTAGAAAATAAAAATATAAAATAAATATAAAAAAAGAAGTTTTTATATTTGCTATATTTTTTTATCTATACAAATACAGTGGAACCTTGTATTATGAGCGTAATTCGTTCCGGAAGCGGGCTCGTATTCCAAAACACTCGTAAACCAAATTGTATTTTCCCATAAGAAATAATGGAAAATCAAATTTTTTGTTCCACAGACCAAAAAATTTAATACATAAAAACAATTAATACAAAATATAAAGTAAAAATAAAAAAAATTAACATGCACTTTACCTTTTAAAAAAAAAGTAAAAATAAATACCGACAGGTAAGTGTTTTCGTTTGTGCGGACAGGAGCTGTGTGTGTGTTTGTGTTTGTGTGTGTGTGTGTGTGTGTGTGTGTGTGTGTGTGTGTGTGTGTGTGTGTGTGTGTGTGAAGCTAAAGTAAGGAGCCCCTCCCCTCTCCCTCTTCTCATCTTACACCGAGTGTAATCCCCTTCCCCCACTCTTTTCACACACACGTGTGCACGCAATGGAAACACTGTTTTATCTGAAAAATAAACAAGAAAACTTTCTAACAACACTCGATTGAGTGACACACTAATGGAATCACTGCTGTAAAATAAAAATAAAACAAATTAACTTGCACTTTACCTTTGAAAAAAACCATCTTTTACACGCGTGCACACACGTGTTATAATAAATGGTACACGAGCGCTGTACACACGCATGCAGACACAAAATATGTTTTTGTGGATGTTGATTATTCAAGTGAGAGATGCGCACTAAGACCGAGCAGGGGAGACGATTACCCAGAATTCCGTTGCGCAAGAGAGAGAAAAACCGTTGGCTCAGTTGTGATCACGTGACGCTCTGCGTCAAAACAAGAAGCGCATAAGTGAAACATGATATTCAGTACTTATAAACCAAGACTTGCTCGTTTTTCAAGTCAGAATTTATTAAAAATCGTTGCTCGTCTTGCAGAACACTCGCAAACCGCGTTACTCGCAATCCGAAGTTTCACTGTATAGACCTACAATTGGCTAGATTGTAAACTTTGTTCTACAGAACTGGATGAAATAAAGTTTAAGTGGAACCGTCCTGGGAGTGTGCAAATGTGCATCAGTGCGTAGATGTTCAATGTCCGTAAATGTCCATAGTAAGCGACGTGCAGAAGTGAAATGGAAGTTCAGGGTGAGTGCAGATGTGCATGCGTGTACAGATGAGCAATGTCCATAAAGTATCCATAATTGTGCGTCCAGTTACTTTTTTTTTTTTTTTTTTTCGATTTTCTCCCTAATTTTAGTCGTGTCCAATTCCTCCCCGTCACTAGGGGGCTCCCACATTAAGGCTACTACTACCACTCAGCCGGGAGGGCCGAAGGCTATCACGTGTTTCCTCCGAACCACGTGACACCAGCCGACCGCATCTTTTTGAACTGCTTGCTCGTGCACCGTTGGGGGGCGAGCTCACAGACGCCCCTGACTGGCTGTAGAGCCGTGATTAATGTGGGAGCACTATGTACCTCTCATCCCTCCCCTCTGAGAGAGCTCGGCCAATCAGCTCTCTCTAGACCTCCGGCTGCGAGAGGTTACAGCACCACCCGGAATTCGAACTAGCGATCTCCGGATGATGGGGTGAGCGCTTTTACCACTGCGCCACTCGGAGGCCGCATCCAGTTACTTTTGAGCAGGTGTGAAAGTGTTACATCAGTTCATTTGTTACTGTGGTGTGAGAAAAAATGGCCAACTTCTAATTTGCACGAATGAATAACTCTCACTCTCTCTTATCGTCTATATCGCTTAATCCTGTATTCAGGGTCAGGGGGGGCCTGGAACCTATCCCTGGAGACTTGGCGCATGAGGCGAGGGTACAGACCTGGACAGGGTGCAGATCCATCGCAGGCCACACACACACACACACACACACACACACACACACACACACACACACACACACACACACACTACGGGCAATTTCTGAATGGCAGTTAACATAATCTGCATGTCTTTGGACTGTGGGAGGAAACCGGAGTACCCGGAGGAAACCCACCAAGCACGGGGAGAACATACAAACTCCATGCACACAGAGACGGGAATCGAACCTGCACCCTGGACGTGCAAGGCGACAGTGCTAACCACAAGTTTCTTAAAGAGAATCATTACTGGTCATCACTACAAGCTTGAGAGTAAACGGCAGAGTACGGAACGGAAACATCCTCAATAGCCGACCTAGAAAAAGTTCAAAAGTCAACCATCAGCTGGAAAATTGAAGGACCAGGATTGGAACATTGTTGAACCTTTTGCCTGATAATCAACAGTACTCGTTACTGAAGAGCTGAAGCCTAAACTTCGGGTTAAACGTTCAAGATCGTTCTGATCTTGCATGATTACACTTCTGCCCTGAGGCTTTATCATGAAAAGGGTCCAAAAGTCACATCTGTAATGCTGAAACTGCCACAATCGCAGTCAACCAGAACAAGCACAAGACAGCATTATCGACATAGAACTTACTGTAAAGTACGACAGGCATTCAAGTCAAACTGGGAATTTTGAGTGCGAATAACAAGGATAAAAACTGCCTTCATTTCTCTCTCTCGAAAGTTTTCTTACTGGGCCATGATCAGACCAGTGGTACATATTCCCATAAAACCGTCCTGAAGAATACGTCCAGTAAAAGACATTCAAAAAAACTCTTACCTAGAAACAGCATGATTTTTAATGACTTAAGCTTGCTTACTGTAAGACCCTAATTTTGACTGTCACTACGTCTGTTTACAGTGTATTTACAGTGGCCGCACGTTTCAGTTCACGTAAAAATCACAAGGCAGCTTTTGTGTTCTCCGAGTGGCTAGGACAGGAATGGATTTTTTTTTTTCTAAAACTGCACACTGTTGCGCGTCAAGAGCCCGAGTTTGATTTATTCCTCAGTCACACCATTCCACTCTGCAGATCGTAAAAAAAAAAAAAAAAGGCACTAGGTGAGTTTTTCAGCGATGCTTTGTGCACGTGTACCCTCGCTGCTTTGCACAGAGACACCAGTGTATTTGAAATGGCGCGTGCTCTATAGGAAGGTTTGACTGAAGATGGCAAGAGGAGCTATATAAAATTGCGTAGCTGTGCGTTGCACGGCGAGTTCGGTGTGCACACACACATGTAAGCATTGTGTTGCCAAATGTGTGCGCGCCAGCTGGGCTTCTCTAGCCAAGCTCTCTAATTTATACCACTAGACGAGCGCAAGCCTCCTCTCCTCCTGACAGTATGTGTAAACACTACCCGTGTGTGTGTGTGTGTGTGTGTGTGTGTGTGTGTGTGTGTGTGTGTGTGTGTCACATGCCACCCCGCCGATTAGCATCTCGTGAGGAGAAGCAGAGCAGGCTTCTCTAGTCCGTACAGAAATATTTAACGTGGCTGATGTAATGGTGCTGAATCAGCAGATAGTTCTACAGGGAGCCATTAGACTCCAGCATATGTCATTAACCCCTTCTGCTACGCCCTTCGCGCTGTCTCTTTCTCTCTCTCTCTCACACACACACATGGTCCAGGTGCCGAGAATGGGAAGGCGTGTGTATAACTTTGAATATTGAGTCCTGTGCTCTCTTCTTTGTTCTGAATATCCTAATGCTCTATTTCATTTTCTCCTTATTCCTCCTGTTTAATATTTTTCATATTTAGAAGAAAAAAACTGATTGTCGGTACAAATGTATGATTTGCCGGTGTTTCATATTTGGACGACGTACATATCATACACAGTACGAGTCCAAAGGTTAGGACACACCTTCTAAATCAATGTTTTTTATTTTTTTTTATTTTCTACTTTCTGGAACAATACTAGAGATTTTACAATATCATAAAAATTATTTGATCTTAGTGGGTCTCGGTATTAGGCACATAAAACCAAAAAGAAAAAAACGTGGGCAATACTAAGTACCCCATTGCTGCTTCCACAGTATTTAACAGGGTAAGTTGCAGCCAGGTGCTGCTAATCATCAGCTCTTGATTAATTGATCATCAGCAGGTGTTGAGATCTCTATAACGGCTGAGGTTTCGCCAGTTTCCTGATCTAGAACATTCAGGTGTGTGTTAACACAATGCCAAGAGGGAAAGACATAAGCAATTGTTTTAGAGAAGCAATTTGTGCTGCACATCAATCTGGAAAAGGTTGTAACACCATTTCCAACCATTCTAGTGAGAACGATTATTCACAAGTGGAAAGCATTTGTGACAGTTGCCTAGAATGATGAACCAGGGAGTGGACGTCCCAACACGTTCCCCCCAAGGACAGACTGTACAATGCTTAGAGAAATGAAAAAAAAAATACAAAAAAGAGTTACATCTCAAGACCTCACTGAGCATGTTAAATGTTAAAGTCTAAGACGGCACAATTAGAAGACGACTGAACAGGTACGGTTTGCTTGGAGGAGTTGCCAAAACCTCTGATGTGTAAAAACGAACATGGAACATGAATGGAGGTTCACAAAATACATCCAAGTTGTGGACAGATGATGCCAAAGTGGAGTTGTTTGAGATTAATGCCAATGAACATGTCAAAGTGTCAAAGTGTGACCGGGCCTCATAGTGTGACCTGCGGTCACACTAGCAAGTCACAGGTGATCTTTCTTTCTTTTTTTTAAAATAGTGTACGATTTCATTAACAGCAAGGCGTGACATGTGACATGTGTCTTGGGATTCTCTCAACTTTAAGCAAATTAAGTAATGCCTCGGGAAAAAAGCAAAAAATACATCTTATTAGCTCAGTGCCACATTTTCCCCTCTCATCTTTTTGGTTTTAAAAAGTTTTTTAAATTATTTTTTTATTGCACTTTTAAGAGAAATAATTCATAGACTAGTAAATCATGTGCAACAGGCTACATTTTGGAGCTTTTCCCGTCGAAGCTAAAATGAAAGAGCTGCTACCATGGAAACGCTAACGAATTACACGGAGCACATTAATATAAACCCTACATACTGTCAAAGTCGCCGTAATAGGAAATTAATCATTACCTTCTGGCTAATCAAGCTGCAGCAAGCTAAGATTTAAGTATGCTTTTGTGTTTTTCAGCTCCATCTCTACTTACCACAGTTGCAGCATGTATGATTAGCCTGAACGATTTCCTGTACCAAGGGACGAAAAAACAAACAAACAAACACTCTTGTAATGGAAGTCTATGAGCAGATGCTGCATCTTGATAATAAACATTTCTAATGTGTAATTATAAAGCAGTATAAAACTCTTAAGCTCCATGCACTTTTGGGGAGGAGCGGTAAAAGCAGGCGGATTTGAAATAGGATTAATTTTTTTGAAATATATTATTATTATTACAGCTTTACAGTGTGTCGGAGATCTTCCCGGCCTTATCAAGATTATATCCAGGCCGCAGATGAATCGTGACTTGAAAATAAAAATGGAGAGATAGAGCAAGAGAATAAAAGAAAGAAAGAGTGAGAGAATGCCTTTTGAGCTGGAGTTTACAGCCCTTTCCTCTCTCGCTCTAATAAGGCTACAGCGTGGAGAAGCAGCACCTGCCAATCCTAATGACAAACGTATGTGCAGCAAGCGAGGGAGAGAAAAAAAGAAAGAAAAAAAAAACCCCGAAAGAAAAACAACACACAGGATGGAGGCTCCCCCAAAAGAGGGCAGTAGCGCGGACAAAAATGAGACAAAGTTGTGCGTGTATGTGTGTGCACACATATATTGTGTGCATGTTATTTGTGCGTATGGCATTCAAGACCCTGGAACGTACTGTACCGTATACACGGCATTGGAAGAAGACGGCGATTCAGACCCAGATAACAAAGGTCTAAGTAGCTGCGTGTATCCATGTGGTTAAAGTGAGGCTCAGCCCTGAAGTGTGTAAAGCTCTGAGCTATAAACTCATTTCCAGACTTCTGAGTTGTGGTTCAAATTGCTCTTCAAGTATAATAAGTCAACGTCCGCAACACGTACATCTCCGTGTATTATCAACGTTACAGCACACGAAGGAGATTAGGTATTACAGCCTCATTAGATGGGGACAGAGAAGGTAATTTCTGAGGAAAAAAACAACATATTACGATGCAATGATCTAGATCTTGAACAGGGAACATTTCTGGAAGCATGGTGATCATCTGGGGAAATAAAGTAATACGATATTACTAGAAAGAGAGAAAACTACCTTTTTTAAAAGGGATTTTTTTCCCCTTTAAAGCTAAATCATGCGAGATGTAAGGACCTGGATTGTGGGCATTAGCTCTCACGTGCTCCTGTTGTTACAGATTCTAATATTGAGATCTATAATAGTAAGATCAGGGCTCTGTGATGGCCCGACAGTACAGTGTAACAGAAAACAGAAGAGCGTTCGCATCCCGTCAATCGTCCCTGTCAATCACAGTAACACCAGCCAGTCGCAAACATCTGTGAGCTCGTGTATGTGGAATATGTTCCGGATGTACTGTATCGCGATGATTGTTGATGCAAGACGTTCTTAAAAAGACATGATTTGAGTGGTTTCCTGTGATTCCTGTCATATTATAGCTGCTTAAATGATGGGAACTGACCATGACCAAATTACGGAAAACATGCAATATTCTAGTCGCGTATTAATATAAAATGATGAGGCTTCCTCCGACATATTGTAGGTGAATCCGCCGACTACAACTTTTTGAACTGCTGCTCACGCGCTATAGAGTTATAGAGCGGCATAACGCGCTCGGAGGAGAACACCACCCATCCAGCCCATGATCCCTATCCAATAATAGCCCCTTGAGGATTGACCACAAGGGATTAAGGTCTGGGAAGTTTCCTGACCATGAATTTTGAAAGATTTTGATGTTTGTTCCCCGAGCCACTTGGTTATCATTTTTGTCTTATGGCAAGGTGCTCCATCATGCTGGAAAAAGCATCGTTCGTCACTAAATTGTTTTTGGGAGAAGTTGCTCTCAGTGGAAGTTCTTTTATCATCCTTTATTCCTGGCTGTGTTCTTAGACAAAATTGTGAGTGAGCACACTGCCTTGTCTGAGAAGCAAATCCACACGAGTGGTTTTAGGATGTTTTACTGTTGGCATGACGCAGAACTCCAAGCCTTTATTATGCGAGAATGGGTTGCCATCAGTCAGGATATGGCCCAGAAATTTAAGACAGCAAGGAAGGGCGGATTGTAGGGGTTTTGAAAAAGAACGGTCAGCAATAACAACCTGTTGTAATTGTCTGTAAAAGTTTTTGACACTTATGAAATGCTGGTAATTATATTTTAATATACCATAGTAACATCTGACAAAAAGACTGAAAAACACAGAAATAGCATTTTCTGCAAATGCTTGTTGTAATATTTTGTGCTTCTTTGGTTTTTAGAGTTTATAGGCATTGGTACAATACCACCACCTACTGGACTGGAGGTTGAACCAGAACCATAGCAGGGATAAAAGCGTATGACTTTGTATGAGATCTGACATTTAAACAATGTTGCTTTTATTGGTTTTACAAAACTAAAACTGCTTGAGACAAATATACAGCAAGTAAACATTAGTGAAATTGAATTGAATCTAATTGAAAATTGAAGTGTATAAAAATCCCATCACATCTAAGGAAATCCAACCTTTTATTTTAGTTTTATTTTTTTCTTCCCTTTTTGTTCATCTGTTCACTTTCTGCAACGGAATCAATTCTGACCGCACTAGAATTATGACACTCCAGACCGAAACCACTTTTCTGACCTGAATGTGATCGCTATATCCTCAAGCGCTCAAAAGTACCACTTTAACGGTGCCTAAAACCTTTGATACTCACAGTCTTGGATCCCAGTGGCATTTTAGTTTTCAGATTATGGGATTTAAGCGAATGATAAAGCAGGTGGGTGGAGATGATGTCATACCGTATGACCTCACCTTTTTCCAACCACAACGTTGCGGTCCGTAAAACACCCTAAATCGTAAAGTTTTCCACCTGACATGTTGACACACTTGACCTGCTATAGCTATAGCTGCCATGACTTATAGGGGTTCACTGTCAACATTTTTCAGGTTAAGCACAGTAGTAGCACTGTTTATAAATTTATATTTGCGAAATAGAAATGATGGAATATCTCTTCGCACAACAGTCGCCCTTACTCGTAAAACCTGCCAGTGAGTTAGGATGTGTGTACTCCGTGAGCCAAGTTCAATTCGGAGTCGGGCTAATAAGGGAGTTTTCCTCTGTTCGTCACGTATGAACAGACATTTAATAACCACCCACGGTCGCAGCGAGCATGTGAGCATTGTAAATATGACAAGATTATTCATTACTGCTCAAATTCCCTTCATGGAGATATTTAGGAGTTGTGGAGGGGGGGGGATGGAAGGAAAAAATGATCTGATGGATGTGAGCGCAAATTTATCTCGAACGCTAATGTGGTGGAACACGGCCCTGGAGTAACGCGCAGACACACACTTATGAAATATATTCAAATAACCATGACACAGTATAGGACTGCAGAAAGAACGAGTGAAAGGAGTGTAAGTGAGAAGGAAAGGCTGATCTGAGGTCGCGTAGGGGACATTAGGACAGGAGGTTAGGAGCGCTTTTGTCCTGGCTTCAACGTGGAACACGCACACACGCATGCACGCGCACACACAAACTAAACAAAAGTGCTGCACAGGATTATCCAGTTGCACTGAAGGCCATTATTATTGTACTGTACATCTGTGTGATTTAAACGTTCGCCTCAGGCAACGTACGGATTTATACACTCTCGCTCTTTTATATGCACATGTACCGTCAGCTCTCTTGGACTTCTCAGACACACGCACGCACATGCACATCTACACACACACACACACACACACACACACACACACACGCTTCTATCTTGTGCAGCAGGAGTCTAATGGCACAATGTGTTAGAAGCATTAAGCGAGCACGAATCCAAAAAGCGCTCCTCAGCCCGCTATCATGTGTCTTGGCTCACTGCAGCCTGGTGTATACATCGCGCTCCCTCTGTGAGTCACCCATCACCTCCAGAGAGCTCTAAAGCCTGGCCACACCGCCGTGTTTGCAGAAGAATAGACGGAGCACTATTATTTTTAAATGCTTTGGTTTCGCGGCCAGCGGAGCAGGTCCAAGCTCAGCGCGGCCCTCGTTTTGAAACCGGTATATAAGAGCAAACTTCAAACGCGCAGACCTTGGACCAGTCAAGGCTGTTTCTCTTTGCTTCCCAACCCCCACTAACCGAAAAAAAAAAAGAAATTCATTTTGAGCAGATGATTTACAAGAAGAAATAAGAGTATAAGTAGCAGTAGGAGTAAAGAGAAATAAGTGAAAGAATCCGCCACCTTTAATACGAGCCCCTGTACGGATCGGATAAAAGTGAACTTTTTACCCAAGGAAGGGAGTTGACTTAAGGTGAGCTTCTATTTTCGACACCGTCGCGCTTTAAATAGAGGCCCGCGCGATCAAACGACTCCATTTCTGGCTGTCAAACGCAACCTTTCGCTGTGATCGACCAACGGAAATAACGCCTCACCTCAGGACCGGGAATTTAAACAGACTCCTTCTTGTGCGCTAATAGCTTCTGTGAAGCCGGCAGTTTTATTTTTGTTTATACGCATAATGTTTTTCACATCTTCCCCCGTCTCCGTTGCAGGTCCAGCCACCTGCACACACTGGAAAAAAAAAAAAAAAAACCCGCTGACTGGGCAAGGGTCAGGGGTCACGGGTTGGATGTCAGGAGCGTTTTTTGGCGGCTACAGAGGTTACAGAGAAGGGGTTTGTTTCAGGGAGAGAGGGCGGGAGGATAAATAGTGAGAAAGCAATGAGAGGATCTAAAAGTTGCAGAAGAGAACACATTTGTCTCCGTTGTACGCTTTTGCTCATTAATTCCACAGTTGGTGTATATGGAAGTAGAAGGCTTAGATACATCACTACTCCGTTTGAACATCAAGTACTTACTAAAAAAATATGAAATGCCTGCTTTATCTTTTTCAGTGGACTGAATTTTGGCTTTTTTTTTTTCCTTTGCTGTAAAATGTCTAATGTAGGCACGAACGTGGACTAAATATAACCCGTAAACACCTCAAACATACAAGTGTCTACAAAACGCCTCCAAAGCTGGGGGACAAAGAAAGGGGGGAAAAAAACTCAGCGCTGAGAGGCACTCTCTCTCTCTTTCTCTCCGTCTCTCTCTCTTTCTCTCCGTCTCTCTATCTTTCTCTCTGTCTCTCTCTCTTTCTCTCTCTCTTTCTCTCTGTCTCTCTTTCTCTCTCTCTTTCTCTCTCTCTCTTTCTCTCTCTCTCTGTCTTTCTATCTCTCTGTCTCTCTCTCTCTCTGTCTGTCTGTCTCTCGCTCTCTCTCTCTCTCTCTCTCTCTCTCTCTCTCTCTCTCTCAGCTGCGTTTTATTGCACCTGAAACCAGAGGCTGGCTAACAGAGCAGAGTCTGTTCTGCAGTACCCCACAGCCGAGACACAGATGAGCGGAGTGAGAAAGGGGTCGGATTTCTATCGGTTTCAGTTTGTAGGGTTTTGCAGTTTGCTTCGTGTGTGATAGAGGTTTGAAAGAAAACTTGTGAAGTCACACAGATCAGATGTACTAATGTTTATCCAACTACTGTAACATTACATTTACTCACACCAAAAGAGTCGTGAGTGGCTTAGAAATAGGTTATGTGGAATCTTATACAGTAGTTTATCACTACCACTGGCTCCCTGTTCGGGCCAGCCTTCTTGAAACGTGAAACATTTTGTAATGCTTCATTTGAAATATCTCAAATTTGTCAATTTGGATTTGCTGGTTGTATAACATGCATAGCTGTCTTTGCATTCAGCCTAGTGAGCTGGTAATCATTCGACTGACAGGGGAGAACATATAAATACAGAATAAAACACGCTGTTAACGGAAAGTAATCAACAATGTTACCACCCCAGAGAATCCTACTCTATAACAGCACATCCTGAAGTGTTTTATTCCGTTTTGTCACACTTTTTAAATAATTTCATTAAAATTTTTAATTATAAAAGTCTCCCAAACCCGCCTGGCCCTATGTGAAAAGTAAGTGCCTCTTAAACCTAATAGCTGGTCGTGCCATTCCTATGATCAAGCATTTGCGATAACTGGCAAGGAATCTTTCACATCGCTGTGGAGAAATTTTGGCCCATTCTTCTTTGCAGAATTGTTTTAATTTAACCACATTGGAGGGTTTATTCTGTTTAAGGTCATGCCACAGCATCTCAATCTGATTTATGTCTGGACAAAACCTCAGTTAATTAAATTATTTATTCATTTATTTCTTACAATACTCATAGGTGGACCTGCTGGTGTTTTTCGGATCGTTGTCCAAGTGTGCTTGAGCTAGAGGTCATGAACTGATTGCCATGTTTCACTTTGTCAGACAAATCATTTCTTGATTCAACAGGTCTGGCAGTAATCAGGCCTAGGTGTGGAAAGTGAAATTGAACTCAGCTTTTCAAAACAAACACAGTACATTCATGATTTAGCAAGGGGACAATAGCTTTTTTCACATAGGACCAGGTATGTGGGGACAGCTTTTTCCCCCCTCATTATTTTAAAAATGTATTTTCTATTTGCTCAGGATATCTTTATGTAATATTGGAATTTGTCTGATGATCTCAATCATGAAAGTGAAATTCAGGAAGGGGGGCAAAAACTTTTTCACGGCACTGTATAACACAGCAATGTGATCATTGTATTTATCATTTATTTATCTCTGACTTACCTATTTCAAAAAAATGAAAACTAACTGTAACAAATTTCCCAAAGCTTCCCTAGATTCCATGAAAATAATAATAAAATCTTGTTTTGTAGAGAACTATATGGTGTCAGTCCACCATGGAAGTCCCTGTGTAAGCTGTTACTATAGAAATGTGCTGGAACAAGTGGATTAATACAAACATACTGTACGAGTTGTTTTATACACAAGAACAGCTATTATGGAATAGTAGTCAATATTTTCTCACTAATCACAGTCATGAATTTGGCTCTATTCTGGAATAACATTCAACACGCTCACACACACAAGATCAATTCCTTAGACAAGATCATAGATAATCTATTTATTTATCAGTTAAATAGAAAACTGATACTGTTCATTTGGAGTGTGTGTTTTTGTATAATATGCTTCTTGCAGAACCCTTCTTGAAAAAAAAACACCACTTGGTCTAATCTCGCAAATGTTACGGTATAAGAAAGGTTTTTCTCTCTCTTTTTCTTTTCTCTTTCTTCTTTTGTATATTTGTTGAAATTGACATTATTTAAAAGTCACGGGAATAACCAGGGAAATAAATATTCACACATCAAATTATGTCATTGTTTTCGCGGCTCTGCCTTTCTATTGGATCGAGTTCCATTATAGTTAAAAGTCTCGCAGACTGATTTGAGACTTTGAACTCTATAGCTGTCGTCGTCGAACAAGGGAGTGTAAATGTTTGGTTCAGTTTTCTGCTAAGTGATATTTGCCCAGATGCAAAATGTGTATTGATATTGTACAAGAAGATGCTACTATCTGTGGACACGGGATCAATATTTCAATCGATTAAAATTCAAGCTAGTGGTTTGCACTGTGGTTTCGCACCTCGAGGGTTAGGCTTCGAGTCCTGCCTCGGGTCTGTGCGTATGGACTGGAGTTTGCATGTTCTTCCCATGCTTGGTTTCCTCCAGGTACTCCGGTTTCCTCCCAGCATCCAAAGCCATACAGAGTAGGCTAATTGGTGTTTCCAAATTCCCCAGAATGTACTGTATGTCTGTTTGTGTGCCAAGTGAAGGAATGGCAGCTCGTCCAGGGGGTACCCTGCCTCCCGTGGCCCTGTACAAGATAAGCGGGATAGAGAATGAGTGATGGGTAAATTAAAATTTAAGCCTAGGGATTGTGTTACATGTCAGCATCGAAGACTTGAGATTCTTCTGATTGTTTATATATTCTCAATCCTACTGCTTTGTACCCTTTTATACCCTTCTATTTAATCTCCCTGCCTCCCCTTCTCTGTGCGCAGTGGTCGTATGCTCTGGAGAAGCCGAACACAGGCAGCGTGTTCAGCCTGGCCTGGTCTGCCGACGGCACTCAGCTGGCTGGAGCGTGTGGGAACGGCCAGGTCATCTTCGCTCACATCGTGGAGCAGCGTTGGGAGTGGAAGAACTTCGAGATCACGCTCACTAAAAGACGCGCTATGCAGGTACGCCGCCGTACACATTCGGCGTGATCCATTCTTAGACATTCTCGCAGCGTTACTGAGATATCGCTGGATCCATTTGTAACCCTGACAAGGATGAGACAGTTACTGAATATGAAGGAGTACTGTACATTTTATTTATATAATGAGGATTTTTGTCTCTTTGGAGGACATGATCTGAAAGAATTTGTGTCACAAGCTATAAAAGTTCAAAAGTGGCCACATTTGTATTTTTGAGGAAATACTTCATGTCCATGACCTTAGCCCAGAGCAAGCATTTCATCTCATGGATCTTTTGAAAGCTTATAGAAAGGGGGCTTGTGATTTGTTCTTCTGTCAGTAGAAAGCAAAGCCACTTGGATCCAGTCCCAGCTTTTAGTGCAGGACCAGAACTGTTGGCCACTTTCCCAGGTGTAGGACTCCTCATCGTAATACCCTGCTGTTATCAGATGGACACGGGTGTATAAAAAGCGTGCGAGACGCCTTACCACATTATACAATAACGCACACCAGAACCCCGTACCGGGCATTTTCTGAGCTGGACTGTGTCAGCTGACCTCCTTCCCTTATTCGTGTCCTATCGCTCGTTTCCACCCATGAACGCATTCGCATTAACACCAATAAATTTGCAGTGAACTGGACAGCAGCCCTCGGTAGCGCTAACCGACCCGTTCTGGAGCTCCCTGTGAAAAACAAACTCTCTGTCATTATTCCTGGCGTGGCTTTGATCGAGGCCTGCACAGTGTCAAAGCCCCAAAACCCAGCAGCAGCATCCTTCAAAACCCTCCCAGCTGTTTCTAGCTCTCGCAGACCTGCTGAAAGCTGAAGGAGAGAGGCCTGCGCTTTGTTCCAATGTTTATATATGAAGCATTGTGTGCCAGATTAAATCCCAGCAGTGAAACATACCAAGTGTTCTCACAGCCCAACGAGGAGCACAGTTGGCCACTTTATTTCCAGGTGTGGGGATTGGACAGTGCCCGTCCTCGAATGATATACGAGCCACATTAAAGTGGTATAATTCATTGTTAAAATGTTATGGCGGAGGGTATGTAAAACCCTTCACATGGTTTAGTTTCAACATTTTTTTTTTTACTTTATACAGTTACTAGAACTGAAAGGTTTTTCGCTGGTTTTAACCAGTTTAAAAGTCTTTAACAAGATTCAAAGATTCCACTCCGCCTGCAGCTTTTATCTGATTACGATCTAAATTAATTAGGAATATGTTCATTTCATTATGCACACTCTGGCTGTGGAAAGTATTTGAATGAACTTTTAGACATAATCTCATAAGCTTTTCAATACACTTTGTCCATCTGTCAACAAGCTTTCGTATTCCCTCATTAAATAATCTTTTAGACCGAGCCGCGAGCCACGAATGCACCGTTGTCTTCATTTCTTCATCAGAAGTGAATATTCGTCCGCGTAGGCCAGCTTTCAGGAATGAGCAAGTCCGATAGAGTGAGATCAGGACTATAGGGAGGATGCTGTAACACCTGTAACAAAGTTTTTGTAGCGTGCCGACTGTGTGGGCAGAAGTGTTTGGACGTTTGGACGTCATCAGCCATAGACATGGATAGACATCCGGCTTCTTCCTAATGCCTTATGTGACCATCCTTGAACTTCTCCATCCATTCATACACACTTTTCCGTGACAAAACACTTTTTTCCATCCCGCGCACAAAGTCTTGTTGTTGCGAACGACACCAGGTACATCCTCAGACCACATAAAAACAAATCACTGCACGCTGCTCTTCTTTCATGCAAATCACAAGTGGGACGTCCACGTTTTCTTGCACCGCTGTTACTAATGAACATCTCTAACGTCTAATGGACGTTACTTTTTAAAGTAACTAATTACATGACAAAATTACTGTCTTCAAAAAGTAATCCGTTACATTACTGCGTTACTTTCTGATAACAGTAACTAGTTCGAGTACTTTTCCACTGCAGAAAATGAAAACCCCTTTGTGCTTCCTCATGCATGTTGTTTTAGTCAAGACCTTTATAATTATTCTACCATCGCCACTCGGCGAAGTCTGGCCCATAATCTGTTAACTACTAATACCCCTATTTCACCTACGCAGTTTCTCGCGGTGGCCGCAAGTACGGTTCATCATGATTCACCGCAAGTTTCGGCGCTGTGATTAGGTTTCCATCTTTCCGCGCGCCGGTCTTCGCATAGTCAAACTGCATAGGTGAGATAGGGGTATAACAGCAGGAATAACAGAGGGGGCGGAGCTTGTAGTACGGCTTTCTCACAGACACACACACACGCACACACACACACAATAAGGGATTGGGAATGACTGCTGTCTGGCTCATGGATATAAATTACGATCGATTACTCGTTACATCATAAAAGTAATCCGAGTACTCTAACAAAGTAACGCGTTACACCCAACACTGGTTATAAATCAATTTTAATCAACTTTATGTGGGAATAATTTTTCAGTTTTTTTTTCCCCCTACACACTTTAAATTTGTTACATCTTTCCCTTACCAACATTTCATTCATAGTTCTAGCTCCTAATCGAACATATTTTTTTGGAAGGAGTCTCCAGTCCCAGCCTGTGTAGTCAGCATTAAAACGTTTTTTTCAATATAGGAAAGTCGTCAGGTTAGACTTTGCTACTTCTATAAAGTAATAACTTTTATTGAAACAGTTTTTACTGAACATTACTAGTACTAGTAATAATTTGTATAGTTGCATACTGTAAACCTTTATTGCCAGAATTGATCAATTTCCCGTAGATCGCCATTTACAGTACTGTAATGTTTATGGGTAACACAAGACGTTTCCTGTATTTGTCAGTACAGGATACAGTACTTGTAGAATTCTTATTAGTGGTAATCTCACATACACTACGTTACCATTCTCGCTTCATATGTAGTTATTTTCTGAAATGTAAAGTTGAATAATTTATCGACTTTCTAAAGAAGAAATCATTCCCTGAGTGCATGCGCTGCTAAAATAAACGAATTGCCCTCAGCAGAGAGGTGTGAGGTGCAGTTGATTTGTAGCATTCTGCTGACATTTCATGGGCTTCAGTAAGGAAACGTGCCGTGTGTGAATGGGTGTGTAAAAGAGAGAGAGTGTACGTGGGTGTGTACCATTATGCCATAAGCCTCCGAGTGTAGGCAGCCACAATGGCCAGCTTGTCCAGGAGCAACCACCACGGAAGTGTGTTTAAACTCACGCAGACCACAAGATTTTTTTTTTTTTTCGCGTCTCCCGTGTTTTTCGTGTTTTACTCCCCCGTGCATGTACGCACACAAATACACACCCTTGTTATAGATAGCCCTTGCTGAGTCGAGTTTGCAAAAACCAAACAAGCCCATGTCTTCAGCTGTTTATTTTCTTCACCACTTTTTTTTTTCTTTTCTTTTTTAAATCATTTATCTTGCTAAAAACAGGCACATGATGTCCTTTCCTTTCCCTCGTTTTACTATTTATAAGTATATTTTGGGGCTATTTTTATGCCTCCTTGCTATCTTGGTTCTTGGTTTACCGCTGTGCGGTGTCTGGTCTGTGTTTTATGACGAACTAGTTTAATTGAAGAAAGGAGCAGAAATAATTCTGTCATTTATCAGTGGTAACTCGGATGACTCAGGAGTTTACAAACAGCTAAAAATATTGTCCATGAGCATTTCGGTAACTGAGGGTTTATCAGATGTTTTGTATGATAAGCGAGTGTGGGATTAATAATAATAATAATAATATTAATAATAATAATAATGTGCATTATGTAGTGTACCAATTAAAATGTAGTGAAATAAAAAGGACAAAAATAATTAAAATGTAAACGTTTATATATAATAAATATCTTTGGCGCGTGTTTTAGGTGAGGAACGTGCTGAACGACGCCGTGGACACCTTGGAGTTCAGGGATCGAGTAATCAAAGCGTCACTATCTCACGGTCACCTGGTTGTGGCCACCGCTCTGCAGTGTTTAGTCTACAGGTATTTCACCAGTCACTGACATTTATTATTATTTTTTTTTTTTATTCATTCTCGTTTTATTTTATTTTTTCGATGACGTGTTCATATTATACCGTGACTCACCCGATGATCTCATGCTGTGCTCCGGTCTGAGCGTTATTGTTTTTATGATTTTTGTATCCTGACCTTTTTGCTTATGTCAGTTTTATTTAGTCTCCGTCATGTTATTATAGCAGTTCTAATAATAATTATTGAAAAAATATTATTGCTCTAAGAATACGAACAGCGTTCTGAACTTTCTTTGACAGCACTAAAAACTGGAACACGCCGCTGATATTTGACTTGAAGGAAGGCACAGTCAGCCTGATCCTCCAGGCCGAGAGGTGAGACTCCTCCGTGTGTCTTGTTTTTCATTTCCGAAGTGGGACACCATGAGTAAGTAAGCAGTACTACTACTAACATGACATGGTGTGCTGTTAGGACAGAATGACAGGATGAAGTGTTTTAAGCTTAATGTTCCACAGATAGACATGGTCATTTTTTAAATTATGAAAAATGGCATGTTTTACATGTGAATATATATTGAAATGATTATTTATTAAGTTAACATAATGAGGATGTCAAAACAATGAGATATAAGTCAGACAAAAATGAGATAATATCTGGTAATAATTAATTTGTAAGTGAAAATTTGAAGATTATTTGACAATGAGTTCAAATGGTCAAAATGACAACATAATACCCTTGAAATATTGAGTTTCATTATGAAAAAAAAAAAAATATCTGGAAGTATTAACTTATGAATTAGTAATTTATATATATATATATATATATATATATATTTTTTTTTTTATTTATTTTTTTTTTTTTTTTTTTTTTTTTTTATTAAGTGGGCATGATGAGATAATATTTGGAAATGATGATTCAGCAAGTTAGAACAATGAGATAGTATCTAGAAACAGTGAGTAATTGGGTTAGAACAAAATGATCTAGAAATGCAGAGTTAGTAGGTCACTACAACCAGGTGAAAAGTTACTTAATGAGTTGGTATGTCAGAATATTGAGATGATCATATGGAAAATCATTAAAAACTTAGCATATTAATATGGATCTGTGAAAACCAGAACTACTGTTACGACATACTACTACTACATACGGAACAACCTTACACCCAGAATCAAAATCATGAATTCATCAGCACTGTGGTTTGGAACATACTGAATTCAAATTCTCACAGTACCGTATTTACAGTATTATTTTACATAATGTTTTTTAAAAAATCAGTTAAATAATTCTAATAAAAGTATAATCTTACTTTAAATACTGATTATGCACTCAGCATTACAATATAAAGTACAAAACTGGTTGATCTGACCACAGTACCTGCTGCAATACTGGACAAAAATATTGTACAGTTAATGCTCCTACCCCTGACTCTACATGCCCCTTTCTTACCCCTACCCTCTGTATCCAGTGCTCGTCTAGCACACACCTGCCAAAGCAGTGTACAGTGTTAGCCAACAGTGAAGCACACTTGAACCAAGACCTGCTCATGTGGAAAAGCGATCTCCATTAGTCATTGGCTATAATGGTTGCACTTCTCCAAGGTTATTGTTCATCAGCTCAGTGGAACGAAAACTCTTGGATCGCGCCGAGCTTTTCGTCCCTCTCTTATGAAACCTTGTTCGGTGGGGAAGCAATTGCTGCTTTGGGTTCATTGTTCTCATCCATTCGGGGGAAAAAACACATCGCAAAGGTCGTGAAGTTTTTAAAGCAACGCTACAAATTATAGGCTCTCTTCCCCTTTTGTTTGTTTAGTAAGTTGTTTTCTGAAAGGTTCAATTATGGCCATGCTATATACCGAACTCATCCATCTGTTTCTTATTCAACCCTTGTTTTGTCTGTTTATTTGTTTTTTTTGCGCCTTGTCTTCCATGTAGGCATTTCCTATTGGTGGATGGAGGAGGCATCTACGTGTACTCGTATGAAGGGCGTCTGGTCTCGGCTCCAAAGTTCCCAGGCATGAGGACGGATATTCTGAACGCACAGACCGTCTCACTGAGCAATGATACCATCGCCGTACGAGACAAGACCGATGAGAAAGGTGTTACATGCATTGCCATTTTTAACTACGTTTAATTTCATCTCTGAAATGCATTGTTGCAAAATCATGACATGTCTTGAAAAGGAATAATGAGTGAATATTTTTGTATTTTTAAGCATGTCACAGTTCTTCTATTGTCATGAATTACCCATAAATTAGTGTTAGTCAAGGGCCAAGAACCAAGAGGAATCAACCTTACAACATCTCAAAGGGATCGAGTGTCTGAATGAGTACCAAAGCTAATATGAATGTTCAGCTATTGTTAAACACAAATAAGCAAAGCAAATCTTGAGTTGATGTTGCATCTGCATCCCAAAAAAAAAAAAAAAAAAAAAAACCGTCTGTAGGATGTAGTCATTCACTCATTTTTAGCTAGCTTCAAAAATACTTAAGCTTTTGGTCAGATGAGAGCTTACAAAAGAATGACTAAACCCTTTTTCCACTTGCACCCAGATTTATTCATTTACAAGCGGAATCCTGGCCAAGTGCTTCAGAACTGAGCTTTTACTTACTGACCAGAAACAAGCAAGGTCTGGAAGAAGAGAGTTCTGACACACTGATCTCAGGGGCACTACAAACACTAGTGAAAATCAAACAAAGAATAAAACTGCTGAAATGATATAGAAGAAAAACAGTAATAAAAAAATATATTAATAACCATGAGCAATAGGTTGTCTATACCGCTTTATCCCTTATACAGGGTCGCGGGGGGCCTGGAGCCTATCCTAGGAGACTTGGGTCATTAGGCGGGTACACCCTCAATCAAAGGGCACACACACACTTATACAGACATACGCACTCATTCACACACTACAGGCAATTTGGGAACGGCAATTAGCCTAAACTGCAAGTCTTTGGACTCTGGGAGGAAAACGCAGAACCCGGAGGAAACCCACCAACTACGGGAAGAACATGCAAACTCCATGCACACTGAGACGAGAATCAAACCTGACCCTGGAAGTGCAAGGCGACAGTGCTAACCACTACACCATCGTGCTGCCTATACAATTATTAGTACAATTTCAAATAAATAGTAAGATCTTGTGCACAATAAATGAAAAGTAAAAGTAATAAAGTAGTCAATTTACTACTTGCGTATATATTATATCATAGTATGATGTAAAGTAAGAATTATAATGAAATAAATGCGCTTCATTTTTTCCACATTTTGTTCTGTTACAGCCTTCTTCCAAAATGGATTCAATTCATTATTGTCTGCAAAATTCTACAAACAATACCCCTTAATGACGATGTGAATTTAAAAATAAAAAAAGGAAAAAGCGTATGTACATAAGTATTCACAGCCTTTGCCATGACACTTAAAAGTGAGCTCAGGTGCATCCTGTTTCCACTGATCATCTTTGAGATGTTTCTACAACTAGATTGGAGTCCACCGTGTGGTAAATTAGGTTAATGGGACATGACCTGGAAAGGCACACAACTGTCTATATAAGGCCCTGCAGTTAACAGTGCATGTCGGAGCACAAACCAAGCCAAGAAGTCCAAGGAATTGTCTATAGACATCAAGAGACGGGATTGTATTGAGGTACAGATCTGCCGAATGGTACAGAAAACAATTCCCAGTAGAACAAAAGGGCCCGCTCTGCGGCAGGTTATCTGCACTCATCTTTCCCTCTAAGCTGAATAGTCTCCCAGCTCCTGCCGTTAAAAAAACAGCATGATGCTGCCACCACCATGCTTCACTGTAGGGATGGTATTGGGCAGGTGGTGAGCAGTACCTGGTTTCCTCCAGAAATGAGGCTTGGCATTCAGAACTAGTGAAAAGAGTTTGATCTTTGTTTCATCAGACCAGAGAATTTTGTTTCTCATATTCTAAGAGTCCTTCAGGTGCCTTTTGGCAAACTCCATGGGCTGTCATGCTGGGTATGGCTTTACCACACAGGCCTGATTGGTGGAGTGCTGCAGAGATGGTTGTTCTTCTGGAAGGTTCTCCTCTCTCGAAAGACAAACGCCAGAGCTCTCTCAGAATGACCATCTGGTTTTTGGCCATCTTCCTGAACACTTCTCCCCCTGATCGCTCAGTTTTGCCAGGCGGTCCGCTCTAGGAAGTGTCCTGGTGCTTCCAAAATTTTTCCATTCTTCCAGACTTTTTTTTTTTTCTGTACCCTTTCCCATACAATCCTGGCTCTTGAGGTCTACAGACAGTTGCTTGAACTTCATGGCTTCGTTTGTGCTCTGACATGCACTGCTAACTGTGTGACCTTACTGTATATAGACAGGTGTGTGCCTTCCGAAATCAAAAGACTCCAATTAAGTTCTAGAAACATCTCAAGGATGATCAGTGGAATTTTAAGTGTTATGGCAAAGGCTGTGAGTACTTGTGTTCAGTGCGTGTGTTAATTATTTTTTTAAATGAATGAATTCAAAATGAATTAATGGCACACGTTTTTTGGATAATTTATTTCTTTAGTTCTTTATATCCACATTAATTTGGAATGTCAAGATATACAGGGTGGGCCATTTATATGGATACACCTTAATAAAACGGGAATGGTTGGTGATATTAACGTCCTGTTTGTGGCACATTAGTATATGTGAGGGGGCAAACTTTTCAAGATGGGTGGTGACCATGGTGGCCATTTGGAAGTCGGCCATCTTGGATCCAACTTTTGTTTTTTCAATAGGAAGAGGGTCATGTGACACATCAAACTCATTGAAAATTTCACAAGAAAAACAATGATGTGCTTGGTTTTAACGTAACTTTATTCTTTCATGTGTTATTTACAAGTTTCTGACCACTTATAAAATGTGTTCAATGTGCTGCCCATTGTGATGGATTGTCAATGCAACCCCCTTCTCCCACTCTTCACACACTGATAGCAACACCGCAGGAGAAATGGCAGCACAGGCTTCCAGTATCCGTAGTTTCAGGTGCTGCACATCTCGTATCTTCACACCATAGACAATTGCCTATGGTGACCCCATAGGCAATGACCCCAAAGATAAAAGTCTAAGGGGGTCAGAATGGGAGACCTTGGGGGCCATTCAACTGGTCTGACACTAACCCACATTGGATAGATCCCTCCAAGACTGTTGGAACAAAAAAAGTGATGGTATGGTGTGGTATATGGGGTACAAAGATAGTGGGGCCATTCTTCATCAATGGAAACCTCAAGGCCACTGGATATTTGAAATTGCACAAGCACACCATTGTTTTTCTTGTGAAATTCCCAATAAGATTGATGTGTCACATGAACCTCTTCCTATTGAAAAAACAAACGTTGGATCCAAGATGGCCGACTTCCAAATGGCCACCATGGTGGTCCTCACATATACTAATGTGCCACAAACAGGACGTTAATATAACCAAGCATTCCCATTTTATTAAGGTGTATCCATATAAATGGCCCACCCTGTACATTTGGATATAGATCCTCGCCTTTAAGAGTACTACTTTAATAGTAGGTTTAGCATCCTTTCATTCAGGACACAGACATTTTATTAGCTTACAGTAGAGTTCTTGAGTAAGAGTTCATTAGTGTTACCCCACTTTGAGCAACACAAATAGTAATATACATAACAACCTAGGTTGTTTGTTACTGAGTTATTCACAAGAGTAAAGTTATTTTCTTAAAAAAAAAATTATTAGGAATATTTCTTCCATTATGACATTTTTCCAAGCGAAACAGGCTCAGTGTTTTTGGCTTGATAATAGCTGGCACCGAGGCAAGTGTCAAAGAAATTTGACATGACATTACGTTTTTTTATATTATCCCCCCACCCCCTCCGCCTATGGTCAGAAGTCATTGCAAGATTATGTAATCTTCCCAGTGAGTGATACTGAAGACTTGCACACACTATGACCTGAGCTAACAAAGCAAACATGTATGTATAACTGAATAAAGCTCATGTTCTGCTGTTGTTCTCTGCGTTTCAGTCATCTATTTGTTTGACGCTCAAACCGGAAAGTCCATCGGTGATGGCAAGCCTTTAACCCACAAGGTAAATCGATGTTTAATTTTATCCCGCGTAGAATACACGCATTAACATTAACATTAAAGCCTGTTTAAAGGAATTGATATACTTAATTCATCATCACTTATCTACGCATTAGCTAACAGAACGTGAATATACTTGTTATGCAGATGTACAGTAAATACCGATGCACAAATTACAGTATATATATATACGAGGGCGAGTGAAACATTATCCGCACTCCGGTTATATTAAAGCTTCCCGGCTTTCCATTCGAGGCTACCGGCTCACCAGTCACTGCCACGAAGGTGTGAACGTTTTACAGTACATGTGTAACTGCGTTCTAAGCAATAATGGACGTCCCACTTGTGATTTGCATGAAGAAAAAATAGCATATAGGGATGAATTTATTATTTATTTATTTTTAACAAGACACAGAAGAGCATAAACAGAAGCATTTGGATTTCTGTAAACCGATACTCCAAGGAAAGTGAAAGTTTCTTGGATTCATCACTACGATCCTGAGAGTAAACGACAGAGTAACGGACGGAAAAATCCTCAATCGCAGACCGAGAAAAAGTTCAAAAGTCAACCATCAGCTGTAAAATTTATGCTTACAGTTTTCTGGGATTCTCAAGGGCCAGAAGTATTGGAACGTCATCAGGAAAAAGGTTCAACAATCAGCAGTGCTCGTTACAGTGAGACGCCTATTGAAGAGCTGAAGCCTAAACTTTGGATTAAATGGAGAGGACTGCTATCCGAGGTTGTTGTGATCTTGCACGAGAATGCACGTCCGCACACTTCTGTCCACACCATCGACGCTCTGCAAAAAATTTAGTTTTGAGGCGTTCCTCCCTGTAGTCCTGACCTCACTCCATCTGACTTTCATTTAGATTTGGTTCCATGTAAGCAGGCCTACGAGGACGAAGATTCACTTCTGATGAAGAAGTGAAGACAGCGGTGCATTCGTGGCTTGTTGCTCAGCCTGAAACTTTTTTTTTTTTTTTTAATGAGGGAATATGAAAGCTTGTTGACAGATGGACAAAAATCAATCGTTGTATTGAAACGCAAAGAGATTTTGTCGAAAAAGGATGTATTAAGTTTGACTTTTAAACTGAATTCCACAACCAGAGTGACTCACCCTTGTATATGGTGGGCCATTTGAATTTTCTTTTTAAGGAAAGCAATGAAATTGAACCAAAATGGTAACTGTGTGTGATTGAAAAAAATATATTTAAAGTACACGTGCTGGCATCTTTGCTTTCAATTTATTATTTTTTTTTACCACAAGTTTCTCAGCACAGTGCCACGGTTTGTATTTGTTGTGTATGAAACGATGACTTTTTAAATATATACGTATATTTGAAGCACTCGTCCATCCTGCAGTTATCTGTGATCTGAAGCAATAAAGCAAGAAAGTTTATGCGACGTTCAAATTATTTTAACAAGCGGGATTTCTCAATTCAAACTCAGGCCATTTTCGACTTCCATTCGACTTCCATGCACTCGAGCTTCAAAGTAGGAGCGGAACACGAACGCCACCACGTCTAGGTCTTGTTAGCGACAGTCTATCCAGATAACATTAGTAACGAGAGAACTTTTTATCTTCTCAAGACAGCAAAGTGTGTCATCAGGGTTATTGGTGTATACTGATTAATATTAACCAACTACGTGTACAGTGCATACAGTATAGCTGACGTAAAAGTGCTCCTTGCCGTGCTGATTTGATGTTAAACTCCGAATTAAGTTGACTTTCTTTCAAACCTTTAGTCAAACCCAACGAAGAACTATGGGTTTGTTTAACAGATCACCTAGATCTTAATGCTGTTTTTAGAAGTGATGGAGTACTGTAATATGTGAACTTTTCTCACACTCGAGCGATCACTACGGGTTTTAGCGCCACCCAGAGGACTGTCGTCTTGGATGAGTTTGGAGAGCGAAAAAAAAAAAAAAAACGGAAAAAATTGAGAGAGATACAGAAAGTGAGAGAGAGAAAAGAGTTTGGGTTATGGAGGGGCTGGGACGAGAGTTGATGGGAGTAGCAAGGATCAGCAGTTACTGTTTGTCAGCATGTGTGTGTGTGCCAGCACTCCTCAAGTGTAGCTTCAAAACCCAGGAGTGTTAACGCTAGAGCCAGCTGGATTTGTCTTCCCCACACACACACACACACACACACACACACACACACACACAGTCATCCAAACTCCCTATCCAAGCTCAGACACACACACACACACACACACACACACACACACACACACACACACACACACATTTATCTCGACATTACAATGTCCCAGTGAGGTCTGTGTGTGTGTGCTCTGTCTGCCTTCGCAGTGCGTGTGTGAATGAGTGAGTGAGAGAGATAGAGCGATAGGGGCCCAAGACAGCCTGCTCTTCTCCCAGTCGACTGACTTATTTACTGTTTAATGCTTCTTGGTGCCAGATCGCTAATAACAGAGTGTTTCAAAGCAATGCCAGTGGTCTCACATACATATATATACATATATATATATATATATATACACACACACACACACACACACACACACACACACACACACAGAGCCTTTCCCCACGCAAAACCCCAGCAGGTCATTGCAAGTAATCTCCAGTACAAGTGTGATGGATGTACATTTTTCTTCCTAATCTCCCATTACTATTTTCCTGCCGGAGTGAGCTCATAATTCTCCGTCTTATTCCTCACACAGCACCCCGTAGATGTTCTGCTCTCTCCATTAGCAAACGAAGCGCAAAAGAAATTCACGAACCTGGCTACCCGAGCACATAGGCGGCTGTCAGAAGCCGTCTGAGGATGACAGAGTTTAACTCGAAGCAAACCTCCCCCCCCCCCCGCCCCCTCTTGTCCTCTCTCGCTGTCGTCCTCCTCGCCCTCTCCTCTCTCTCTCTCTCCTCAGGAATCTCGCATTCGCTACGCATCGAGCTCCGTCCCCGAACTAATTTTCGGATTAGGCGTCGAGCAGAGCGTTCGCCGGGCGTGCATTTCACACCCTCTCACTCTGTCACCAGCACATCGTACGCACCACAGCTGCACGGGCACGTTTCACAACGCGCATCCGTAAGCCAAGGATCGGTTCCAAATTATATCATGCCTAAAGACGCAATAAATTCAACAAGCTGTCATTGCTGCAGTACAGGCATGCTTCATCTTCATCTTGCAGCCATATTCTGTGCATTCAGGTTAAGCACCTGTTATGATCCTAACGCTCAGTTTAAAGTGTAATAACTCTTTGTTATTGACAGGGACAGTCTCTTCCTCAGTCTGGCACGATGTAGTCCATCTCTTTCTTTCTCTTTCTCTTACGCGCTCTCCCAAACCATCTGTACGTGTCTCTCTCAGATGGAGGTGATGGAAATCGCCCTTGACCAGCGCGGAGCCTCCAACGCCAGGAAGATCGCCTTGATTGACAAGAACAACGACCTTTATCTGACCTCCGTGCGCAGACTGGGCAGAGAGCAGAGCATCCACAAGATAGGTGAGAAGACACAGAGACGTACTGTACCGTAGTCAGCGTTCCAGTATGAGCTAGTGGTTTCGCCGCAAAGCGGACCGAACGGCAGGTTCAGCCACGTTAAATAAAATTCACAAACCGTGACTGAAAAGCGCAGCTGCTCAGGTCAAAGGCAACCGTGAACAGCGTAGGGAACAAATCACCCAACGGTTCATCACTCCTCTGGAACTGGGCAAGCAAAAACGACCCATCAGTCTTTGCACCTCGCCGGAGCAAAAAAAAGTAGTTTCGACTTGGCTTTAATTTTGTGCATCATTCATTAGTATCAAGGAGAAAATAATACAGCAGGGAGCAGGGATTAGGGAGTATTGCTTAAGTACACTAGAACAGAATACAGCTGTGATGTTGATCTTTTTTATATATATACATTACGTAATCTATTGAATTACCTCACAGGATGGACATCCGTCTCATCCATAGTAATGGATACTGGTATTTAATTTTACATGGAATTTATCTTACACTTCCCAACACCTAAATGAAAGTCCAATGCCATCTTCAGATTATGTATACAGTAGAAATGATTTGAACTTCCAACACATACAGAAATTAGGCCAAGTCTTAAATCGCTTCCTTTTCACTATGTACATGTATGCTCACTACACACTAATCAGCCATAACATTAGCACATTAACATTGATTATCAAATATATACCAGTCAACTGGTGACAGAATCATGGACACCCAAGACGCTCACCCATGACCACAGGGAGTAAAAGCCAACCAGGCTGGTAGGAAACGCATAGGAAAGCCAGCGTCACACAAATTGCTGAAAAAAAGTCAATGCTGGTCATGATAGAAAGGCACCAGAACACCCAGTGTATCAAAGCTCACCATGCACAGGGCCCAGCAGGTAAAGCATCCAAACTCCACTGATCCCAAATCCCTTGGGACAAACAAATCTGACACCCGCAACCTAAAGCCGCCAAAATATGGGGAGACACCATCCTGTTGCCACACCGCCAGAGGTGCCAGAACTGCCCCGGTGGCACAAGAGGAACTCAAAACATAAGTGGACATGATGTTAACGTTTTTAATGTTATGGCTCATCAGGGTATGTGGTATAATGTAATGGACTCGTACATAAATTTTTTGTTTTGTTTTTTGGATTTTTCCCCGGTTTTCTCCCTAATTTAGTCGTGTCCAATTCCTCCCCGTCACTAGGGGGCTCCAACATTAAGGCTACTACTACCACTCAGCTGGGAGGGCCGAAGACTATCACGTGTTCCCTCCGAACCACATGACACCAGCCAACCGCATCTTTTCGAACCGCTCGCTCACGCACCGTTGGGGGCGGAGTAACAAACTCGGAGGACAGCGCTATCCGCTCCTTCTGCTTGCATGAGCTCTCAGACGCTCCTGATTGGCTGTAGAGCCGTGATTAATGTGGGAGTACCAAGTACCTCTCATCCCTCCCCTCTGAGAGAGCTCTCTCTAGGCCTCCGTCTGCGAGAGGTTACAGCATCACCTGGGAATCGAACTGGCGATCTCCGGATGATAGGGCGGGCAATGGACTCCTACATTAACATGTGGCAGACGGCAAGACGCCTTATTCACAGTGACTTACATTTTTATCTCATTATACTGTACATCTGAGCTTGAGGGTTAAGGGCCTTGCTCAAGGACCCGACAGGGGAAACTTTGGACGTTCCAGACTGTTGTCTAACACATCGACTGCATTCCCGATGCCAATCATTTTCCGATTGGCCGAAATAATATAATTAAATAAAGAGTTATAATTAAAAATAAATACACTGGCACCTTAATATTTTTTGTGGTCTAGGGTGTTTGTAGTTAATAGTATAATTCATTTACACTGTATGTAAATCTTATTTGATATATTTGTAGAGCCGTTCTTAATAACAAGCAGCAAATACAGCGCCGGAGCCAGGAAGCGCGGCTTTTAAATGCAATTCAGCGCGAATGCTTTTATGTGATTTTTTTATATCGTACTTAGTAAAACCTTTCAGTTATTATACAGTACACACCACAAGTCAAATATACTGCAGTTGTATTTCAACATCCCTAATGTAGTGAAAGACTATTATTATTAATGATCTCTCTCTCGCTTGCGCTCTCTCTCTCTCTCTCTCTCTCTCTCTCTCTCTCTCGCTCCCTTTTTTTTTTTTCTCGCAGGCTCTATGGTTCACACCATGGCCTGGAATGATTCAGCCAACATCCTGTGTGGAATCCAAGACAACCAGTTCACTGTGTGGTACTACCCTAGTGCTGTGTTTGTAGACAAGGACCTGCTACCCAGCACACTCTTCACCAAGGATGCCAGGTGAGACACACTCGCACACAGGTGTAGGATTTTACACCTGGTCTAATCTTATGAGTAAATACAACGTCTGTACTATAGATAGCTGGTACTGAGATGTGTGAGCACTGAGCCGAATTAGGAAAATGTAAAAAAAAAATAAAAAAAAGATTAGCTAAAAGTTTCGGAAGATTTAATTAGTCAGCGCTTCAATCAAGCGTGAGGATTAAAACATAATATCCTGTGTGAAAATAGGAAAATAATCAACATCATAGTGTTGTGATCTGTTTAGGATTACGTTTGGACACAATCCAACCATCCCACCTTTCCCAGAAAACCTCTGAGCCTTCCATTATTAATAGAGGGTCCCTGACACCCATCCAATATCCTGAACCCAATTAGGAAAAATGAAAACCTAATTGGTGCGTGTGTATACTCTCTCAGTCGCTCCCAAAATCTGTTTGGTGATAATTTATTCAGAAATCTATTGTTTCAAAGTGAACGAGTGAGAGAGTGTTAAAAAAAAAAAAAAAAAAAAAAAGCTGGTTAATGCAAACCGTGTCCAGGTTAAGTGTCCGTAACGTTCCCAAACGAATGTTCTCCTCCATAAAGTGACCATGTGGCCTCTTTTTTTTTCCTCCTGCAGTGAGTTCAGCAGAGCTCCACATATCTTGAACTACACCGGCACGCAGGTGACAGTGAGGCGAGCTGACGGCTCGTTGGTGTACAGCGGCGTACCACCTTACCCCACCATGCTGCACGAGTACACAAGCTCCGCCCGCTGGGAGGAGGCCATCCATCTGTGCCGCTTCGCAAAGGTACACCTGAGGAAAAAGTTGACCCCTTCGTTTTGACGAATCAAAATTAATTCTCCAGAGTTACAGGGCTCTCTCTCTCTCTCTCAATCTCTCTCTCTCTGACTCAATTCAATTCAATTCAATTCAATTTTCAAACTCCTCTCGAAATTTCCATTGGGATACAAGGCTGGGTCAAGCCAGTTATTCTATGACTGTTCAATTGGGATCATCGTCTTGGTGAAACATTCATCGTCTTTCATCTTTCAAGGCTGAAGAGAGTAAATTCCCAACTCGTGTGTTATGGCACATTACGTCATTCGCATTTCCATTGACGATGAGCAATGCAGTTTAAACAAAAGGATCTCGTTTCACACTGTCCCCACTGTGCGTATAGTGTTCTTCCTCCAAAGAAGGATCAGCTGGATTGTTATTGTCTAGACTTCTATTTTTGTTTTGTCTGACCAGAGAATGTATTTCCGTAAGAGTTCTGATATCTTTAGCATCTTTGTGCCTTTTTTTTTTTTTCGCGCGGGTTTGCATAGGCTGTAGACACTGAGCCGATTTCGGTACAGTTCTGTGGAATTGTTGTTTCTCGTGCTTTTCCTTTCTGCTCGTTTCCAGATGAGCGCAAATTATGAAAGCTTATGTATCACACATGTCCAGTGCGAGTAGGTCTGGTTCCACATGAATGTCCCGTCTGCGCATTATTAACCCATTTGTAATCACAGCGAGGGGTGAGGGAATTGCAATGGCTTCATAACTTTTTCCATTTTAGTGTTGAGTCATGTTGACCCCAAGAACATTGGGAAGCTTCACCTCCAAAGGCCGTGCTTGCTGTAATGACATCATCTGTAATGTGAGAACTTCCTGTTGCCTCATTAACAGTATGTTTACTTCCTTTCGTTCTTTCTTTGTTTCACCATTTCCTCTTGTTTTTCTTTCTGGTGTTTGTCTTTCCACTTTTTTCCTCTTCTCTTCACTTTCGCTCTCCTTTCTTTCTTTTTTTCTCTCTTGTTTATCTTTCTTTCTTGATTCTTTCCATTTTTCTTCCACACTACTATCCATATATCTATCTATCAATTAAAGATTTTTAGAATATTTTTTTGATGTAAGTTTTTGCATTTGAGGTGGTAAAATATTGCAGTTCCTCTGTAATCCTAAATGTGTAAATTATTCCCATGTTGACAGGCGGCACAGCATGCTGCGTGATTGAGTGGATTATTTGCCAAGTTTGTTATGAATTGTAAAAGATGGAAATGATTATAGCTATTGAATCGGGATATTTATAAAAATGGTGATACTGGGCCTTCGCGTGACGCAGTGGTAAAGTGCTCGCTCTATCATCCGGGGATTGCGAGTTCGATTCCCGGGTGATGCTGTTACCTCTCACAGCCGGAGGCCTAGAGAGAGCTGATTGGCCGGAGGGATGAGAGGTACTTCTGTAGAGGTACTACATTAATCACGGCTCTACAGCCAATCAGGGGCGTCCGTGGGCTCACGAAAGCGGAAGGAGCAGATAGCGCTGTCCTCCGAGTGTGTTACACCGCCTCCAACGGTGCGTGAGCGAGCAGTTCGAAAATGTGCGGTCGGCTAGAGTCACGTGGTTCACACGTGGAGGAAACACGTGATAGTCTTTGCCCTCCCGGCTGAGTGGTAGTAGTAGCCTTAATGTGGGAGCCCCCTAGTGACGGGGAGGAATTGGACACGACTAAATTAGGGAGAAAATCGGGGGAAAAATAAGAAAAAAAGAAAAAATATATATAAAAATGGTGATACTAACGGAATTGCAATGCAAATCGAATCGGCACCAATGTGTCATGGTAATATCGTATCGTCTGCTCCCTGGTCATTCTCGTCACATCTATGTATATTTGTCTGTCTTATTTATTTATTTGTTTATTCTTTCATTTATTTATTATTTTTTCTTCCTTCCTTTCTTTCTTTCACTTGTTTTTTTTCTGTTGCCTATTAGAGATAAATAGATAGGAGAAAAAGATAACGTTTCAGTTACAGATCGTAATTCTTTATTCTTTTGTGTGGAAATTCTTTAATCGGCGAACTGATTCCAAAATCTTTTTTTCATTATTATATATATATATATATTTATAAGTGTTTGCATTCAATGTGGTAAAATGTTGCAGTTCCTGTTGCAGTCTAAAGTATTCACTCATTGACAGGAGGCACAACATCGTATGTGCTTTTTGTTTAGAATTGCAACAGAATGGAAATTTTATAGATATTAAATCTGGATATTTATAAAATTGTGAAAACAGCATTTAACAAAATTGCAATACGGGTCGCATCGGCACACGAGTATCATGATAATATTGTATCGTCTGGTCCCTAGTAATTTCCATTTCCTCTATCTATCTGTCTATCTGTCTTTTCCTTCTTTTTTCATCTCCTTTCTTTCTTTCTTTCTTTCTTTCTTTCTTTTCTTATTTCACTAGTCAGTAAAGAATGATGTAATTTGATGGAATGGCATTAGTATGTTTTGTATATCTAACACTTTGTTTGCACATGAGTGTAACGTGCCTCCTGGGTCCTGTTTAAATCGCTACACAACATATTTCCTTCACTGACAGTTTGACACAACACAGTAATGCTTTACCAAAAAAATGATAATGAGAAGACAAAACATTGCAGGCTGCGGCGTGGAGATAGCCCGTCCGTCTTATAGCGGTGGGAAAGCGGAGAGTGGTCAGCTCTCATCTCGCTCTGTATACAGTAGTTATGCTGAGATTGTTCTGACCCGGAGTGGAGTACACGGGCTGAGGGGAGCTGTTTTAACATGGCCTGGGGCTAATGATTTCAAATTTCTCCATTAGCAGAGCCTTAAATTGCTTGCACATTGTGGAGCTGTAAAGGGAGACAAGCCGGACACTGGACACATGGCTGAGCTTTTCCCTGGGAAAGTCCCACGTAAACTAAACCTTAGGCTGGGATTCTCACACACACATACAGGTCTACGCATGCACAGAGAACAAGACTGAGTCAGAGTGAGTGTGTGAATGTGAATGTGTGAGTGTGTGAATGTGAGTGTGTGAGTGTGCGTGTGTGTGTGCATGTGTGTATGAGCTAGAAGAGTAGAAGTGTGGGAGTTCAGTTAAGGGTGTGGAAATGAGCTGCATCATATTAGCGTTTTTTTTTTTTTTCAGACATGCCGGATGTTTCTGGGATTTAAGTCCCATCTAATTGCATCCTGTCAGTACTCCATGTTTTTTTTTTTACACCCTGTAATATAGCTAGTAGAAATAACGCCATGTAATATATCCGATATCATATCCTGTGAGAGAAGAAGTTTCTGCACTTTTTCTTCAATAGAATGACAGGAAGTGGACATCATCGCCTGCCAAAACTAAAACATAACCAAGTGTTGGCTGAGTTTAAAACAAAAAAACTAAAACAATGTTGAAATGGCCGTGTCAGAGAATCGACACTTCTGAAGGTTTCTCACACAGGTTTAGCTTCCATACAAGTCATAGTCACGTCAATACTCCATAATAAGTTTGTTTTAAATAATATATTTGTTTTTTAAATGACGTGTGTGTGTGTGTTTGTGTAGGACACAGGGAAGTTTGTACAGTGTGAGCCATATGTGTAGCACACCATGAAGACGCTCATGAATCACAGAAGACGTCTGCGATTTATCATGTGGACGTGTGTCACAGACATGACAGAATTACTGACCGGAAATCTCCGCATACTTTTTAAGAGCTGCTCTCTGCCACATTGCCTCAAACATTCCTTTATGGAAGGAATGGTTTGTTTGACAGCGTTTTAGATTCATATCGCGAAAGCTTTAGTAAAATTAGAATCGTGCTTTATCTAAACCGCTATGAACTTTGTTCAAACTCCTTGTCCAGCGTTCGTTGTTTACCGCTACAGCAAGACGCAGTGCGAATGCTTTAGCCTTTCCTGTTGCCTTTTCTAACTCAGGATGACGATCAGCAACATCGGCTCAGCACGACACCTCATCGTCTATACCACTTAATCCTGTATTCAGGGTCGCGTGGACCTGGAGCCTATCCCAGGAGACTTGGGGCATAAGGCGGGGGACATCCTGGGCAGGGTGCCAGTCCATTGCAGGGCACACACATACACACACTCAGACACTCATTCACTCACTACGGCCAATTTGGGAACGCCAATTAACCTAACCTACATGTCTTTGGAGTGTGGGAGGAAACCGGAGAACGCGGAGGAAACCCACCAAGCACGGGGAGAAAATGGAAACTCCATGCACACAGAGACGAGAATCGAACCTGGCCGGGAATCGAACCCGGCCCCTGGAGGTGCAGCATTAATTCCGTAGTTTTATGACAATACTGACTGACTATGACTGTGTGGAGAAAAATAACCCATGACCCGTCTGTCTTCCCTTATTTCCTGACTCTTCTCGCTCTCTTCCACTTTATTGTTTGCCTATAATGCATGCCTTTTTATTTTCCTCCTGTATCTTCTCACTTCTACTCGATCTTCCCTCTGTTCTTCTTGCTAACAGTATGTCGTGGTAAATGTCAGACGACAAGGTTGTTTGCACTAAATCAAATTGTGATTGTCTGAGTTTTTGTTGCCTGTGCCAGTCGTCGGGATTCGCACTAAATAATACCTGTATGCTGTATAGACTGCTTTTTTCGTTTTCCCCATCGGCTGGTGTTTGTGCTGTTTTAATTGCGTGTCTGTATGCGCTCTGGGCAGATGGAGCGTCCACGCTGGCTTGCCTGGCGCTACAGTGGGTTTGTGAGGTAGTGCCAGAGTGGTTTGAATTTGTTTCTAATTAGTTTGTGTGTCACCGTTTACCGTATACAACCAACCCTCCACCCAGCAATTAATGCACACAGCGTGCAGCTGTGCACTCGCTTTTCACCCTCCCAGCATCATGACCCTTTTTTGTGTAGAAAAAAGTAGAATGTTTAAAAGTTTTTATTTGCTCTAGCACCCCAGGCAAAAAAAAAAAAAAAAAAAAAAAA
>JAAGKR010002452.1:0-93937 GCA_011419295.1 Clarias macrocephalus | reverse complement strand
CACACGTTCAGCACACGTTCAGCACACGTTCATTACACGTTCAGCACACGTTCAGTACACGTTCATTACACGTTCAGTACACGTTCAGCACACGTTCGTTACACGTTCAGCACACGTTCAGCACACGTTCAGCACACGTTCGTTACACGTTCAGCACACGTTCAGTACACGTTCAGCACACGTTCAGCACACGTTCAGCACACGTTCATTACACGTTCAGCACACGTTCAGTACACGTTCATTACACGTTCAGTACACGTTCAGCACACGTTCGTTACACGTTCAGCACACGTTCAGCACACGTTCAGCACACGTTCGTTACACGTTCAGCACACGTTCAGTACACGTTCAGCACACGTTCAGCACACGTTCAGCACACGTTCATTACACGTTCAGCACACGTTCAGTACACGTTCATTACACGTTCAGTACACGTTCAGCACACGTTCGTTACACGTTCAGCACACGTTCAGCACACGTTCAGCACACGTTCGTTACACGTTCAGCACACGTTCAGTACACGTTCAGCACACGTTCAGCACACGTTCAGCACACGTTCATTACACGTTCAGCACACGTTCAGTACACGTTCATTACACGTTCAGTACACGTTCAGCACACGTTCGTTACACGTTCAGCACACGTTCAGCACACGTTCAGCACACGTTCGTTACACGTTCAGCACACGTTCAGTACACGTTCAGCACACGTTCAGCACACGTTCAGCACACGTTCATTACACGTTCAGCACACGTTCAGTACACGTTCATTACACGTTCAGTACACGTTCAGCACACGTTCGTTACACGTTCAGCACACGTTCAGCACACGTTCAGCACACGTTCGTTACACGTTCAGCACACGTTCAGTACACGTTCAGCACACGTTCAGCACACGTTCAGCACACGTTCGTTACACGTTCAGCACACGTTCAGCACACGTTCAGTACACGTTCAGCACACGTTCAGCACACGTTCGTTACACGTTCAGTACACGTTCAGCACACGTTCAGCACACGTTCAGCACACGTTCAGCACACGTTCATTACACGTTCAGTACACGTTCAGCACACGTTCAGCACACGTTCGTTACACGTTCAGCACACGTTCAGCACACGTTCAGCACACGTTCGTTACACGTTCAGTACACGTTCAGCACACGTTCATTACACTTTCAGCACACGTTCAGTACACGTTCAGCACACGTTCATTACACGTTCAGTACACGTTCAGTACACGTTCAGTACACGTTCATTACACGTTCAGCACACGTTCAGCACACGTTCAGTGCATGTGACTCTACAAATCCAAGAGATACCGTATACCATGAATGAATGAATTTTTCAGATCGTTAATCACGCATGAATGAAGATTGTGAGAATCTCACATGCAGGGCGAGAAGCACTGAGGATCTCTCCTTGTCCATGCGCGTGCCGTTGAGAGGAAGCGCTCCAATCTGTTGGCCTTGAGCGTAGAGCAAGGTAGTGCCTGATGGGGGAGGAGTCACATCTGGGCGTGGTAATGGACGCATAGTGGGCGGGGCCACCGTTGGGATACCTAAATGACACACGTCCATAAAAAAGTCGTAAATGACTTTGAAAAATCCCAAGGAAGATGAATGACAAAAAAATCGATAAATCAAGAAAACAAAAAAACTGCAGATGTTTAACATCTGGATGCTACCCTAAAATTGCATAAAATAAAAATTCAGGAGCAGCACTTACATGCAGGTTTGACTCGGTCGTTCGAGCGCGTCCCGGGAACTTCTCGGCCATCTTTGTCTACGCACCAGCAGTAACTGGACTCGCCGTAACACTGCACCGGTGTGAACTCACCCGATGCGTCACACTGGGGAAGAAAATGTTCGGGACCTGGACGGCCTCCGTAGTGCTCCATGAGACTGGCCCGCCAGCGCTCGCACACCGTCTCCGGACGCTGGGTCGGAACTGGCACCACTGCATGATAATATGAAGGTCAATATTTGAACTACTGAACTTCATATTAATACATAATTATAACACTATAAACAAACGATTTAATCGAATTGGTGAGTCTACCTGGAGCGTCACAGTTTCTAGGCGGGGAGCCAGGTGGGGTCCGGGTTCCTGCTCTCTCCTGCCCTCTACTGTCCACACACCAGCAGTGTCCTGTAGAGCCGTGGCACTGTTGAGACGTGTACTGACCCTGCTCGTCACACTGAGGAACGAAGGCTCCGAACACAGGCAGGACGTCTCCTCGGCCCTGTGCTCGGTCTCTGTGCTGCTCACACGGAGTCTTGGGACGTTCTACGTGAAACATAGAATCATGCAGACATTTTTATTTCTTGCCAAAGTTTCTCCGAATCAATGCTGCGTAAGAGATCCGGTCCTATTTAAGCCAATTAAATGTTCTGCACGCCTAAGAACAACAACAAAAAAAAAGCTCATCAAATGTTAAGGTGTTACGCATCCTAGCAAATTGTCAGGAACAGGTTTACACACAAAAAAACAAACAGTCAGGATACACGTAGCTAGAAGTTCATGCATCAGACTGATGTGTGTTTACCTGGAGCGTCACACTCGGTAGGTGGTGTACCAGGGGTCGTGCGGCTTCCTGCTCTTTCCTGCCCCCTACTGTCCACACACCAGCAGTGTCCTGTAGAGCCGTGGCACTGTCGCGACCTGTAGCGGCCGTCCTCGTCACACTCGGGGACGAAGGCTCCCACCGGAGCGTCTCCTCTGATATGGACGCTGTCTCTGTGCTGCTCACACGCAGTCTTAGGACGTTCTGCATCAACGACGGCATCCAAAACAATGAGAGAGAGAGAGAGAGAGAGAGAGAGAGAGAGACATCACATCTTCTGAATGGATAAGAGTTAAGGATCGATTAGAATCACATGACTTCCTAAACATACTGAAGCGCATGTTTTTATATCTTTCTATCTTTGTTATCATTCTAAACTATGGTTGCACTACCAGGGTCTAACAGCAGAAATTTTGCACAACTGATGTATATACCTGGAGCGTCACAGTCGACAGGTGCGGCACTGGGTGGTGTTCGGGTTCCTGCCCTCTCCTGCCCCCTACTGTCCACACACCAGCAATGTCCTGTAGAGCCGTGGCACTGTTGAGGTCTGTAGCGCCCTTCCTCATCACACTGAGGGACAAAAGCTCCTTCCAAAGGCGAACCATGTGCTCCTGTGTGTACGCTATCCCGGTGCTGCTCACACTGAGTCTTGAGACGTTCTGCAAGAAGTCGGTTCAGATGATTTACCATTTCGATTTGGTGACAAGGTTTATCAAGATGTTCTTCAATAAATGTGTCATTTAATACGGAATGGTGTGTGTGTGTGTTTGTGTGTGTGTGTGTGTGTGTGTGTGTGTGTGTGTGTGTGTGTGTGTGTGTGTGTGTGTGTGTGTGCGGACATGCGTGCACGTCTGCCAACGTTCTACTGAAAATATACAAAATCGTTCGGCCCTGCTACATAATAAAACAGATGTGCAGGTCGCAGCACCCATGCAGATGTACAGGAACAACATCTGGACAGAAGCCAGAACAGAATAAGTTTGCAGATTTGAGGAAGAACGAACCGCCTAAATAAACCCATTTCTCAGACCATGAAACCGCAAGATAAGAACAACGCCAATCGTTCCGCAGTGGGGAATGGCGTCGACTGGGTTACACAAGGTGGGATACACCTTGGACATGGTGCCAGTCCATTCCCGGACACACACACACACACACACACTAAAGGCAATTTGGAAACAACAGTTAAACTAATCTGCATGTCTTTGGATTGTAGGAGGGAAATGGGGAACCTCCAGGAAATCCACCAAGGAGAGCATGCAAACTTCATGCACACAGACCTGAGGTGCGTCTGGAACCTTTGACCGTGAAAGTGTGAGGCCGCTACGCCACCATACCGCGTGTAATCCAATTATAGTCCAATGTGTTTACTGAAACAAAACCGGTCCCTTCACCATCTGGCCCTAATAAAGTCACTTTGATCTTTTCTTCTTGCCATGTTGATTAGATATTAAAGTCACCCGGGCATGCTTGGCACTTTTCTAACACGCCATAGGGCATAAAGGATGTTACGTGCTTAACTGTATAACACAGTACACCTATCTTGAAACATCTGCAGTCATTATGTTATATTTCTACACACATTTCCCGCCCGCTTTTCGCACACCACCCACTCACCCACCGGCTCTCAAACTTCAAGATCTACAAAGAACTGGTGAAATGAATTCTGTCCAAAAATGAGTTCTTGAAACCACTTATAGAGACGTGATGGTTAAGAAGAATCACATCCAAGATCCCCCAGTACTACTAGTCTTTACCTGGAGCGTCACAGTCGACCGGTGTGGTACCGGCTGGGGTGCGGGTGCCGACTCTTTCCCGCCCGGTACTGTCCACACACCAGCAGTGTCCTGTAGAGCCGTGGCACTGTTGAGACCTGTATCGCCCCTCCTCATCACACTGCGGAACGAAGGCTCCCACCACAGGCAGGGCGTCTCCTCGACCCTGTGCCTGGTCCCTGTGCTGCTCACACGGAGTCTTGGGACGTTCTACATGAAACATGGAATCATACAGAAATGATTTTTTCTTGCCAAAGTTTCTCAGAATCAATCCAACATCCATGCTGTGTAAGAGATCCGTTCCTATTTAGGACAATTAAATGTTCTGCATGAAAATCCTCATCATCTAGGTGTTGAACATCATAGCAAATTTTCAGCACACAAAGCAAACACATAGACGAAAAAAAAAAGAATTCTCGGTAAGATCCACAGACTGGATCTGTAGCTGGATGGACCAAAGATTAAGCCACGCACACGAGACAGATGTGTGTTTACCTGGAGCGTCACAGTCGGTAGGTGGTGTACCAGGGGTCGTGCGGCTTCCTGCTCTTTCCTGCCCCCTACTGTCCACACACCAGCAGTGTCCTGTAGAGCCGTGGCACTGTCGGGACCTGTAGCGGCCGTCCTCGTCACACTCGGGGACGAAGGCTCCCACCGTAGCGTCTCCTCTGATATGGACGCTGTCTCTGTGCTGCTCACACGCAGTCTTAGGACGTTCTGCATCAACGACGGCATCCAAAAGAGTGAGAGAGACAGATTTCGTTTTCATTACCACATCCTCACTATGGTAAGTATAAAACAGAATGGCGAGTTAGGTGTTGATTAGAATCACATGACTTCCTAAACATCTTGGAGGAAACAGGCATACTGTTGAAGGGCATGTTTTTATTTCTTTCTATCTTTGCACGTTTTAACATCCTGGCTGCCCTACAAGGTGCAAACAGCAGAACGTTTCCTACGAGCATGTGACCTCGGGTATCAAACAAACGTTGGGCTTCTTAAACCTCATGAATGTAGACTTCTGTGAAATATTAACAACTCATGTACTGTATATACCTGGAGCGTCACAATTGACAGGTCGTTCCGTATTTATGCTTTAATATGAAACTCAGTGTGTGTGTGTGTGTGTGTGTGTGTGTGTATGTGTGTGTGGGTGGGTGTGTGTGTGTGTGCGCACCTGCACCTCTGCCAATGTTCTACTGAATAAAACACAATGAAAATATACGAATGACATATTGTTTTATGCGAGTAACTTATTGCTGAAGAGGAAGACTTTGTGCACAAGTGCATAATAAAGCAGATGTGCGAGAGCAACACCCAGGCAGATGTACAGGAACAACACCCAGAATAGCAGCATCTAAGAGTTCCAACTCTGCTGGAAACAAGCTGAGGCCAACCTTGTCCTGGACAAGAGCCAGCAAAGAATAAACTTGACTTGAGGAAGGATGAACTGCCTAAATAAACCCTGAAAGATAGGAACGGCTTCAGTCATTAAGGATGTAGGCAGAATTTGTAAGAACATCAGTTCAAGCCCTACCAAACTCGCTAGTCTTAAACTCTCTTGCTATACCAGTTGGGTTAGCAGGGACTCTCCTAGCGGCATGTTTATACTGTATGTCTGCACAGGCCTAGCGTAACTGTTATTGTTGTTAGTCTTTCGGCTGCTCCTGTTAAGCAGTCGCCACAACGGACCATCTGATCTGCACACCGACTTGGCACAGGTTTTTACACCGGATGCCCTTTACTCATGCGACCCTCCAACTTTATCCGGGCCTGGGACCTTGGCACTTGGCACTGCATACGGTGGGCATTGGTTTTGGCGTCGGGTTGGAGTTGATCCCGGACATATCGTAACTGCGAATAATGAAATACAAATTGGATTTCGCTACTTGTTTAACTAACAATATCTCAAGCAGTTTGCTTGTAGGCAGAAACTTCATGATTTAAGAAAGATTCCATCATTGCTACAAGGCTGGTCTCCAGACAAGTCCAATACTCATATCAGAGGGTAAGGAGGAAGGAGACTGATCCAATGAACTCCAAATCCCACTTCAGACAGCTGCCTGATTGTCCAGAACGTCTTCGAAAAAGTGAAACGTATCCATCTCTCTCTCCCCCCACTGTCTCACCCACAGGAATCCCTGAAGCTCCAGAAAGATGACCCCAGGAGTTAGAAGGAGAAAACCCCATATGTTATGCAATCTTGAACCCTCAAGAGGAATCATACAGCTTGACCAAAGCCAGCTGAAAGATGAGGTCCGGAAGGTCATAGTCACGTCCTACAAGCTCAATAGAAGTTTGGAATATATAGAAGAACAGTGACGAGGAAGATTGCGTTCCTTGTTGGAGGTTCTAACAAAGACTGTCAGTTCCACCCTCCGGTAACCTTTTGCTGATATGGAACGTTTTGGCTTCCATGGGCATTGGCAACTCCCACTTGTCACACACTTATATCAATGAAGTACCTGTACAATAGCAGAAGGTACTAAACAGACTGTAATGGGGCTGACCTAAGTGGTAAACCAAAGGTGACTAATTACCGAGACCACCCAAGCGGGATACGACCGTGCCATAGTCTGTTTCAGGGTACACAGACATGCACACGCTACCACAATGAATTCTGTTTAAAAACTTGACAGAGAAGTGGCGGAGTTCACCCAGTACTACTAGTCTTTACCTGGAGCGTCACAGTCGACCGGTGTGGTACCGGCTGGGGTGCGGGTGCCGACTCTTTCCCGCCCGGTACTGTCCACACACCAGCAGTGTCCTGTAGAGCCGTGGCACTGTTGAGACCTGTAGCGCCCCTCCTCGTCACACTCAGGGATGAAGGCTCCCACCACAGGCAGGGCGTCTCCTCGGCCCTGTGCCTGGTCCCTGTGCTGCTCACACGGAGTCTTGGGACGTTCTACATGAAAACATGGAATCATACAGAAATGATTATTTCTTGCCAAAGTTTCTCAGAATCAATCCAACATCCATGCTGTATAAGAGATTCGTTCCGATTTAGGACAATTAAATGTTCTGCATGAAAATCCTCATCATCTAGGTGTTGAACATCATAGCAAATTTTTAGGGGGAGGATTAGAGCACACAAAGCAAAAGAATTCACCGCTAAGATCCACAGACTGGATCTGTAGCTGGATGGACCAAAGATTAAACCACGCACACGAGACAGATGTGTGTTTACCTGGAGCGTCACAGTCGGTAGGTGGTGTACCAGGGGTCGTGCGGGTTCCTGCTCTTTCCTGCCCCCTACTGTCCACACACCAGCAGTGTCCTGTAGAGCCGTGGCACTGTAGAGACCTGTAGCGGCCCTCCTCGTCACACTCGGGGACGAAGGCTCCTGGCGCGAGCACACCGTGGGCTCCGTGTTGCGCGCTGTGTCTGTGCTGCTCACACTGAGTCTTAGGACGCTCTGGACGAATTGTAAAATACATTACCAAGGTCACACCTACAACTTCCTAACCCAGTACCAACTTTACATTCTGATTCTGTGAGCTGATCAGTTTACCTGGAGCGTCACAGTCGATAGGTGTGGTAGTAGGCGGGGTGCGGGTGCCTGCTCGTTCCCGACCCGAACTGTCCACACACCAGCAGTATCCTGTAGAGCCGTGGCACTGCTGGGACCTGTAGCGCCCCTCCTCATCACAGTCGGGGATGAAGGCTCCCACCGGCGGCAAACCACCAGGTCTGCCCTGGACGTCGTCTCTGTGCTGCTCACACTGAGTCTTAGGACGCTCTGGAAGAAATTAAAAGAGGAGAAAAGATTAGATGACATTACGGTGGATTCATTCTAAATATATATACATAGTAGACGTCCCGTTATCTCTGCATGTCCGAGCACCACCCAATAAATATCGAAGCTGTTTCTTGAGAATCCTGCACAGTGCTGTTAAAGCTTATGTATGAGGTGGATCTAATCAGAGCTGTAGCCGAGTCAGCCAAGCATGTGGAATTATTCTGATTTATATACTTCGAAGGTTAAATCTGGCTCACCTAAAGTGCTTATGCTGTCGTTTCTTGGCAGAACTCCCGGGCTGTTATTTTTAGCACTGGGCTCTGATCTACTTGAGCGGGCAGAGCCTCATGTCCCTAAAACAAATCTACAAGATGAGGTTCGACGTTGTGTCATTTTAACTATTAAACCCCTTCACGAAGAGCGTAAAGAATCTGTGGTCTTCGGCCAACACACACGCCCCCCCCCCCTCCCTCCCCTCGCAAAAAAAAAACCCCAAAAAAAACAAACAGCCTGAATAGTTCATAAACATGTAGGATTTAATGTTTTACATTGAATCTGCTTTTTAGGGTTTATTTAACTGACACATCCTGTATACGAGCCTTTAACCGGATTAACTTATCGGCCAGTAACCAGAGGACATGTACTTCATTACTGTACTTAAGTATATATTTCTCTTATCTGTACTTTACTTGTGGAGGATATTTTTTTTCCTTTTACTCAGCAAAGTATCTTGGCAAGGCGTAGCGTTACCCAACCGCAGTGATGTACAGTAATAGAGTGAGTGACTTGCTTTCCCTTTGAGACACACCCAATAACCTCACAGGTGTTGGAAATGTGTAGTGGAGCTGGTTGCAGATGGTGACGAAAACAGCATGTTCACAATCAGGAAGCAGAGAGAGAGAGAGAGAGAGAGAGAGAGAGAGATGTTTATATGGCAAAAAAACCTGTACTTTTGATACTTTTACTTGAGTAATATTTGTCCTGTGGAATCTGTACTTTAATCTGTACAGGATTTGTGTACTCGCACGCGCATTTGTGTGTGACATGAAAGAGAGCCGGCTCTAAGACACATCTAGTAGATACCGAACACACATGATCAAAGCTTGTGGCACTTTATCTGTTGTATACATGTTCAAAATATGGCTTATGAAAGTATCGTCTTTTGGCAGTCGGCATGAAGACGAGATGCTAAAATAAGAAGGCATGTATGTCTATGGTAAGTAAATAAGTAAATGTTTTACTTTTACTCAAATACACAAGTAAATGGAGAACTTCTACTTATACTTGAGTAATATTTGCCTTAAGAAATCTCTAATTTTGCCTCCGAGTGGCGCAGTGGTAAAGTTCTCGCCCTATCATCCGGAGATCGCCGGTTCGATTCCCGGGTGATGCTGTAACCTCTCGCAGCCGGAGGTCTAGAGGGAGCTGATTGGCCGAGCTCTCTCAGAGGGGAGGGATGAGAGGTAGTTAGTGCTCCCACATTAATCACGGCTCTACAGCCAATCAGGGGCGTCTGTGAGCTCACGTGAGCGGAAGAAGCGGATAGCGCCGTCCTCCGAGTGTGTGACTCCGCCCCCAACGGTGCGTGAGCGAGCAGGTCGGCTGGCGTCACGTGGTTCGGAGGAAGCACGTGATGGTCTTCGGCCCTCCCGACTGAGTGGTAGTAGTAGCCTTAATGTGGAGCCCCCTAGTGACGGTGAGGAATTGGACACGACTAAATTAGGGAGAAAATCGGGGAAAAAATCCCCCCCCCCCCCAAAAAAATCTCTAATTTTACGCAAGTACAGGATTTGTGTACTTTGCCCAGCTCTGGCCGTAACCAAATATAATTCTGAATGAAGGATAAGTTGTTCTATGAAGATATAAAAAGAGATTTGAATAGCAGGTACACTATTAATTTTTTTCGAGCCAGAAATCTTTCTAGAAAGGTTAAGAGTCATAAGATTAGAAGTGTGCATCAGAATGGGATTTAATTGCACGCAAAAAAAAAACCTTGATGCAGGCATGAACACATGCTCATATATAAAGGCGGTGTATTTATTTATTTATTCATCGTTAGTACCTGCCTGGTCAGTTGCAGTGGTTTTAAATCAGACTACTACTTTGTGAATTAGAACTGTAACAAAAACTGCAACAAAATAATAATGACATAATCAGAATGAAAGAAAAATAAAATAAACATTTCTGCACATATCTAGTCGAGACCGAACATAAACCTGAGTGGTGTAGCTGCGGTGGAGGAGCTGTTTTCCGCCAGGTGTAAACCTGAATACAAATACAGATACTGATAACTAGAGCACTAAACATAAAGTATTACAGAATAGCACGCAGACATGGAGCTGCTCTGTTTTTACAGATGTGTCCATAGGACTAAACCTCAATAAACCTTGTCGTCTCCGCATTATCGTGCTTAGACAGAGCTGGCGGGTTTGTTCCAGTAAGGAGATCACTGAACCTGTGTCTGGTACGAGACTTACTGTATGCAGAATCCAAAAAAATACAAGAATCAGGGCAAAGCACCACATGACTAAGATATCATATTGATGAATGGACTAAAACAGCTAAAACTAAGTATCGAAAATGGACATTCTGATTTATTTGTCATCCATGATTCTTCCGTCAGGGTTACGAGAAAAATCTCGGCTTCCTCGAGTGTGCTGGATCTCATCAGCGTATGACGCAATAATGAGAGAACGACATACGGTATGGAGTAATTCATCCTTCTGGAACCTCTGGCCCCCTTCACCCTCCACTTTCTTTTCTTTTAAACCATGGAAAAAGACCTACAATGAAGAGCCATATGGGGATTTGGCAGATTTTGCAGCACACTGATCAGCCATAGGATTACGACCACTGACAGATGAATTGAACAGCAGTGATTACCAGTAAACTGCTAACAGGATCACTGCCATCGACTGCTCCTCCATGCCCACGGGTACCAAAAGGCTGATCCCAATGCAGCACGAATTGCTGGCCACAACCCAAAGGCACCAGAACACCCAGTGAACCACAGCCTGCTGCACACCGCGCCCAGCAGGCAAAGAGCCCACAGTCGCCGACCCGGCCTCCAAACGCCCCAGATACAGATCCAGTACCAGACAAGCAAGTCCGATCCACGGAGGCCCAAAAAATGTCCTGGTGACAAACACCACAGCATTCCCCCAAAGACCCTGCAGAACCTTTACCCAGGGGTCAGAGGAGAACCTTAAACCTAGGTGTTTGTTGTTTGTTCTTGGTTTTTATGTTGTGTCTGATTGGTGGATGAACTGTTGAGACTTGATACAAAGAATTAAATGTTATTCTTTAGCCCATGAAGCACTTAATGTGACTAATCAATACAGCTAGAAAACTCTCAATAGCATATATTTTTATTTGTCTTTTAGTTTATGGTCCTCTGGACGTAGCCGAGGCCTGAAAACACACAGGAATGCAATGTTTGTTGAGCTTCCCCCAGGGTTTCTTAGCCACATAGGAGACAGACAACACTGCTCTTCTTACACTATTGTTTTCTCATGTTCTTGTTTGACTTTGTTGCTATTTTAAGTCTAAGAGGTTCGCATGCCTTCTAATGGGATTAAAGTTAACATTTAAAGGCAATTTTCTCTAAATAAGAGTGCTAGAGACATTAAAACCACAGTGCTGCTGAATTCCCATTACACGGGTTATATGGGGGACGGTTCGATATACTTGACAGCTAGTAATGAAACATTATGGGGAAATAAAAGAAGATTATAATTGTTGATAATGGTGGAGCTTTTTCGAAAGAGTTTTACTCAACATTTTATGGACGGAGTCTCTAGTGTCCTCACACGGGGCAGTGGTGGTTCGGTGTGTTAAGGCTCTGAGTTATTGATCGGAAGGTTGGTGGGTCGAGCGCCAGCTCAGTCAGGTTGCCGCTGTTGGGCCCCTGAACAAGGCCCTTAACCAGTACTGTATATGTGACAAATAAAGGCTTAACTTAAACTTAACATGGGAAAGGACTTCTAATTCCCCTCTAAATCAGAGAGTCGTATTAGGAAGCAACATTATATAGCTTCTAAATTAGAAAATATCATAAACAAACTTGTCTCATGGAGGTTCCACAACATAATATGTACCTATACATGTTTAAAAAGTGTGACGTTATTCTAAACTAATCAACTTCAAGCTCACAGCAGCAACCCGTCCTTTATTACTTTCCAAGAACAGCACTCCCCCAATGTTTGGTTGGGAATTCTATAGCACTCAATATAGCATGGTTGGAAAGTACCAGTTCATTGTCCCTCAGAGTAGCTTCCTTTGGAACAGTTCCCAATTAAAATAGCTAAAACACCGGTCGTGGCTTAGTGGCATAGTGGTGAGCGCTGTCGCCTTGTACCTCCAGGACTGGGGGGTGCGAATCCCATATCTGGTCACCATGTTCCCCATGTTCTCCCTGTTCCTGGTGGGGTTCCTAACAACATTCCAAAGACACTTTGTGTACGCTGATTGGGTTTTCCAAATTGCCTGTAGAGTATGAAAATGGGTGAGCGCATGTCTGCTTGTGCCATGAGTTGGATTTGTTCCCTGTGTTAGGCATAATTCTTGGCTGTGGTCAAGAACTTCTTCTAAAATGAGACGGCATTTATGTGGCGAGGAAAAGTACACAGTGGCATGCCAAGTGAGACCGCGTTACTAAGTGTCTTCGTTTGCAACCATAGAATCTCCACAGTCAGTTCCATATGGGTACTCAGGTAGGTAATTTTGAAACGAGAGCATGATAGGCTGTCAAGACTGCGCTATAAATTACTGTTCACCACCGACCAAGAGATTAAGACTGACTTCGAGAACGGGACAGTTTCAATTTTGAGGATTTTAAACGGAAAAATGCGAATGAGGGGTCATGTATCTGGCACGCTTACCTGGAGCGTCACAGTTGGCAGGTGGCGTCCCAGGTTGGGTGCGGGTTCCTGCTCTCTCCTGCCCCCTACTGTCCACACACCAGCAGTATCCTGCAGAGTCATGGCACTGCTGAGACCTGTAGCGCCCCTCCTCGTCACACTGAGGAACGTACGCTCCAAACAAAGGCAAACCCTCCACCAGACTCTGCCTCTGTACGCTGTCTCTGTGATGCTCACACTGAGTCTTGGGACGCTCTGGGTACAGCGACATGAAAGACATGGATCTTGATGGAACAGCTCACACACATTATCAAATCTAAAGTTGTTAAAAATAGCTGTTAACGCAAGTATTTAGAAATTATAAATGTTTAAAGGGCAGCTGGCATCGGGGGTTGGAAGAAGCCCTTGTGCCCTACGTTCCTCGTGCCAGGCTAAATTGTTGGCCGTGGTCAAGAACACGGGATCCTAAAATAAGAAGGCATTTATGTCTGTGGTGAGGAAAAGTACACAGTGACATGCCAGGCCTGACCGCACTACTAAGCGGCTTCATTTGCTAACATGGAATCTAATGAAATTGAGGATGAAGTTCAATCCTGTTAATCTGTTCCATGCTACATTAAATCAGTTGCAGAAGACTGGCCTCGGGAAAGAGACGGTCTCAATTTCAGGCACTGAAGCGATCCCTCAATTTCAAGGAGTTTAATGTGACGGAAAATGTGAATATAACTTTCACGGCTATACCTACGTCTCGAGAACATTTAATTCTGATTGGTCAGAGAGTCTTTTACAATATCGACATCGCTCAGACTGTTAACGTGCTGGTGTTAATCTGTTCACTCAAACACAAACAACGTGTGTACGCACCTGGAGCGTCACAGTTGGCAGGTGAGGTACCCGGTGGCGTGCGGGTGCCTGCTCTCTCCTGCCCCCTACTGTCCACACACCAGCAGTGTCCCGTCGAGCCGTGGCACTGTAGAGACCTGTAGTGTCCCTCATCATCACAGTCAGGGATGAAGGCTCCCAACCGTGCTTCATCCTGCACCCTGTCTCTGTGCTGCTCGCACTGAGACTTGGGACGTTCTAAAAGAGTCAAATATATGAAATTAGTAACATCCAAACCAAACGAGGATACAGGCTTGATTTCTGTTTGGGCTGGATCTCATCACTTTCTGACACCTACATGAGCTAAGACTGGATTTCAATGTCTCCTCGTCTGGACCATCTGTAAAGTTGCGGTCTATAAATTATAACTGCCGAGACAGTTGACCTGATCCCACAAGATGTATCTGGCACGCTTACCTGGAGCGTCACAGTTGGCAGGTGAGGTACCCGGTGGCGTGCGGGTGCCTGCTCTCTCCTGCCCCCTACTGTCCACACACCAGCAGTGTCCCGTCGAGCCGTGGCACTGTAGAGACCTGTAGTGTCCCTCATCATCACAGTCAGGGATGAAGGCTCCCAACCGTGCTTCATTCTGCACCCTGTCTCTGTGCTGCTCGCACTGAGACTTGGGACGTTCTAAAAGAGTCAAATATATGAAATTAGTAACATCCAAACCAAACGAGGATACAGGCTTGATTTCTGTTTGGGCTGGATCTCATCACTTTCTGACACCTACATGAGCTAAGACTGGGTTTCAATGTCTCCTCGTCTGGACCATCTGTAAAGTTGCGGTCTATAAATTATAACTGCCGAGACAGTTGACCTGATCCCACAAGATGTATCTGGCACGCTTACCTGGAGCGTCACAGTTGGCAGGTGGCGTCCCAGGTTGGGTGCGGGTTCCTGCTCTCTCCTGCCCCCTACTGTCCACACACCAGCAGTATCCTGCAGAGTCATGGCACTGCTGAGACCTGTAGCGCCCCTCCTCGTCACACTGAGGAACGTACGCTCCAAACAAAGGCAAACCCTCCACCGGACTCTGTACGCTGTCTCTGTGATGCTCACACTGGGTCTTGGGACGCTCTGGGTACAGAGACATGAAAGACATGGATCTAAGACAGATCTACAGCATATCTGTTGTACACTAACTTCAAAATGGCTGTTATGGCTTTTACTGTATGATGGATTCAGAAATAATAAATGTTTAAATAATGACCGGGTTGGCGTTGACAGTGGAAGCCATTGCCGTGGAATCCGGCCTGGCATCGGCAGTGGAAGGAGCCCGCGGTGTTGGTGCAGGAAGCATGATGGTGGCACGGATGGTTTCGGCACTCGTCGACGTCTGCGATCGGAGAGCAAAAGGTCTGATTATTATCTGATTATAGACGCTTTGATTAATAAGTACAGCACTAATTAATCAGGAAGTGGTCATAAATCCGAGCACTTGATTAGAATGTGTTTCTGAGTGTGAAATCAATCGAAATATGACAACCGTGAGAGTCCATCATGAGGAGCAAGAACATGAAGGACAGAAGAAATGTCTTTCTGAAAGAATAACCAGAATACGTTTGCTACTTGGGGATCTATGGGATGGCGGGTGCAGCGTACAGTAGGTGATGGAGGTATTAGCATTAAAGCTAAGGCTTTAGAATCTTGATCAGTCTTACGGATGAAGTGAGAGAGATGCACAGACTAAAGAACTAAAGCAGTGCTGCATCGGTGGTACAGTACGTCAACTGCTGCAGTTACACCTGTGCTCAAGAAACCCAACCCTGACCCCTCAGTTCTATCTAACTATCGTCCAATTTCTAACTTACCTTTCATATCTAAATTACTGGAAAGTACTCTCTCTTGCTACCCAACTCCAGTCTTTTCTAGTTGATAATAAACTTTTTGGCCCTTTTCAGGCAGGTTCTCGCTCCCTCCGTAGTACTGAAACTGCAATTGTAAAGGTAGTGAATGATCTACTGCTTTCTGGGGATTCTGGCTCCTTGTCTATACTACTGCTACTTGATATCAGCTCTGCCTTCGATACTGTACTTATTTCTCGTCTATCTGGTATGGGCATCACTGGTACTGCTCTCTCTTGGTTTTCTTCCTGGCACTCAGATAGACAATTCTACATTTTTGTTAAGGATTTTTTCGATCACCCACCGTCCCCCTGAGGAGAGGTGTTCCCCAAGGATCTGTTCTTGGCCCACTATTATTCACAATTTACATAATCCCACTCAGTCTGATCCTTCAACGTCATGGTCTTAACTATCACTTTTATGCCGACGACATTCAACTTTATTCGATTTGTACACCTACTCCATCTGCCCAAATTGACAAAATCTCTGCTTGTGTTAAGGACCTTAGAGATTGGCTTAACTTTAAATTTTCTAAAACTTAATATGGACAAAACTGAGATAATTTTCATTGGAGCCCCAGCACTCACCAACAATATTTCCACCAATTGACGTAAAAATGACTAAAGGCTAAAGGCCCTGGAAACGGTTCACTAATATCGGTAGTTAGAATGGCATTAGACTACCAGTAGACTAACTTATAGATGGAAGAACATTCTACACTAGAAGTATAATAACTAACCTGGAATTTCATTACAAAACAAAATCTTAAGCTGTCGCTGAAGATCACGCGTTAATTATCGCTCAGGCAGTCTGCTCGGTCTGTTGAACATTTCCACTCGAGAGTTAACAGTTAATTTCGTGAGCCGGGAGTCTCCTACACACATTCCCCTTCACAGCACATTAGTCCATTGTTTCAAAAGTACCCCTCCTCCACACCCTTTTTCTTCTTCTTCTTCTTCTTCTTCAGCTACACCTCGGCCCCTTTCACCTACAGACCTTCATTCTCCGCTTTGGGCTTTGGTCCAGAAAAACGAGAGTCTGAATCAACACCGAACATCTGTAACAGACTAACCCCTTTCCAAGAACACACACCTCACACTGATTTTCACATGTGTGCGTTGCCGACACATTAGCCCGTAACATCACGACACTGATTACATGTGTATTCAAAACCCAGATGGATAAACAGGGGAGAAAAAAAAAAGAAAACATAAGCAGCTGGTTTTACTTTATAGCCGAGATTCATATTGTACGCTGAACATAAAAAGTTTCTTTGTAAACATGATGTTGAAAAGATTTGAGAGAGCCTGGAAGCAAATAGGGTTTTGATTGCATATGACAAGTCATGATTATTTCCAGTTACCTTGAAAACAATGGGATTGTACACACACACATAGACACAAACAAAAATAAAGAAAATAATAAATAACTGGGTGATTTTTCACCAGTGGAAAAACTTGCAGTCTTTCGGGTTAGGGATTTGACCTTACAACCTTCTGTTCCCTTTAATGTTTTGTAGCAAAGCTAACATAGTTGTTTATTTGACCTCCAGCTTCCATTCCCACTGGTTTCTCTTTTTTTTTTTCCCCAGTAGCAAAAGCCATACAGGTGGAACATTCGGTACTAGCTAAAGAAGCAGTAGGAAAAGCACGCTCGCACTTTTTCCTGGTACTCAGAATCTACTCAATCGGTTTGTATTCGAGTGACGCATTAGAACCCTAACACACGCGGGCTGTTACCTGTACAGGTGCGAGTGTCATGTCTATGCTCAAAACCACTCTGGCACTGGCAGCTGTGACTTCCGGGCAAATTCACACACTGGGCGTTGCTCCCACAGGAGCTCAGACCTTCGGCACACTCGTCCACATCTAACGGTGAGAGAGAGAGAGAGAGAGAGAGAAAGATTGGAAAAAGAGATTCTCATCAAAACATAGCAAGTTCAATTGAACAAACTGATCAGAGTTCAATTTTCTTTTGCACTTTCAACTCAAAGACTGCTCGCTCAGACTGCGGTCCTGACCTTTCGTTCATTATGACGCAAAATGAGATAAATTTCTTACAGCAACATTTCATTAAACCTGTGTTAAGACTTATTTTGACAAACTCAACCGGCAGAATTTGGCTTTCCAGGAAATGTAACACACACCTGTATTAGTTTGTTTCAAGTTTATTACATTACATAATACGATCGCTACACACATACATACACATCCACACACATACACACACCACCCTGTATTTTGCACCTCTAGGCACGCATGTTCATTAAGCTAATAAACATCAAGCCACACATTCCGTTTCTCTTTGATGTTTTTTTCACAGGTGCTTCTACACGTGCAAACCTCCCTGCGTACGTCCCTCTTCTGTTCTGCCGTGTGCATGCTGGTCCGTCCTTACAATCTGCCGATGGACACAAACCATGGTCTGCAGTCATGCCATGTGTGACGAGTGAGGGAGGCCAGAGGAGGAACCTATCCCTGTGGGAATGTGTGGGAACGAGCTGGAGCTGAGCAGGGAGGCCTGGTTTTAATCACTGTTAATAACCTTGTGTGTAAGACCCCCTCCTTGTCTCACACTCGACTTCTCTGCTCTACGTCTTCTCTCTCTCTCTCTCTATCTCTCTCTCAGACACACACACACACTGCCTGATATGTACTGAGGAGTGGCACGGAGTTGGAACAGGTGGTGAACTTACACCCTTTGGTGAACACACAAATGTCTGTTTTACTATCACTGTGACTTATTAGCATTATGCTTAATGTAGCTGAAAAATGCTAAATCTACATGTAACTACAGCCTTTAAACCAACTATACAAAAAAAGAAAAAAAAAGAAATAGCACAGATACACACGATCATGATCAATAAGACGATGGGACAGGATAATAAAAAATAAAAATAAAAACTCACTAGACGACTACAAACACGGTACTGGCGGCGGCGAAAGAAAACCAGGGTGTCCGAGACCGTCTCCTTAAATGTTCTGTTTTCTCTAGACATGACATCACTGCTACTACATTTGTGGGTTTGTTTATGAGCCTGTTTCCTGCATTGAACAACAGTCTCCAATCCCGAAGCTTTACCTTTCGTCATCAAGAACACTGAGCTTTTATTAGGATCCTCCGACACAAGGCGACATGTAATAGTCTTAAAAAAGCCCCTGTGATCAGGCAACGTAAACCACCGTCTTTAGGGTTAGAGACGAGCTCTCCATGCTCGGTGAAAGAGGGAGCAGAGGACACGAGGTGATAGACAGATAAAGGAGACAGCTGTGTCAGGACACCATGACACACAGAGGACGTGTGAAGCCCTGGTTTTCACTCCTCTTCAAACAGGATCATTAGGCTTCGCAACTCACCCCCTAGTGACCCCCTCCGTGGGGAGCAGCTGCGGAGATAAGACCGTCCACCTCCTCGAGAGAGACAGAGAGAGAGAGAGAGAGAGAGAGAGACAGAGAGAGAGAGAGACGTCCTCCATGCTGCTAATTCCTATCCTTCACGTTCACCTTTCCCAAAAATTGTCTGATGATTCCTGCTATCATTGGGGTGTAGCGTAGCTAAATTGATAGTGTCGACAAATCCAGCTTTCATTTATGGATTTCACAGTGCTGTGAAAAAGTATTTGCCCCCTCCTTATTTAAATTTTTCTTTGCATATTTGTCACACTTAAATGACTCAGATCATCATCAAACTAATTTTGAAATTACACAAAGAGAACCCGAGTAACCACAAAATGTTAAAAAGTTTTTAAATGATGATTGCATTTACTGTGGGGGAAAACGCTGTCCAAACCTACCTGGCACTGTGTAAAAAAGAAATTGTCCCCACATTGCTAAATAAGGAACAAACTGTGATTTTTTTTTTTTTTTTTTGGAAAGCTGAGTTAAATTTTGACATGATTACCGCCAGACCTGTTGAATCAAGAAATCACTTGAATACAACCTGTCCGCTAAAGCAAAGCATGCTAAAACACTTTTTTTTAAAAAGCAACACGTTCTAAAGAAATTCTAGCACAGATGATTACTGTATAGCCGTTAACATTCCAAGGGGCAGCCTCTGATTACTTAATCAGAACTGGAGCACTCTGACACTTTAGGGAGTAAAACACAGACACACACTGACATACACACACACTGGATCTGCTCCTTGTCCAGATCGAGCTGTTAGACCAGCGCTGCTAATGACCTATCAGCTAAATGGTCTGCGATGTTAACATAAGACATATGGTGGTCCTCCAGAGAGGAATTAAGATGAGCCTGGCTGGATAGAGAGAGAGGAGGAGAGGAAGTGTTCCAGGCACTCCACAGCGTAAACTCAATGTCAAAACACTGGCTCGGTAACACAGGAGATGATTTACTCTGCACTTGATTACGAAAGCTCGTATCATGAAGCTTGTAACTCTCAAACTCTGACTGGGGGGGGAAGAAAATAATATCCTATTTAAATTGCGATTCCTATACAACATGTCGTCCTCGATCCTTCGCCGGTGTTACGCGCTAAAATGCTATACTGCATTATATACTGTATATCTTTTTCATATACAACATGAGAATTTATATGAGAATTTATATTAATGGCTTCGACGGCTGTCACGTGCCCAGGGTTCATTATAATAGAAATATCATATTTGATAATAACAAACCTATAGATTTATGTTCTAATATAATATTTGATAGAGATTATGCAGGGGGTCAATCCATAGCAGCGGGGCATTTTAGTGCATCATAACACCGGCTCTATTTTCGTCTACTTGTCTAGACCGATATATCAGCTGGATAACTTGTTGCAGATAGATGAATGGATGGACAGACAGACAGACAGACAGATTACAGGTCTGTAGTCTACAATGACTCTATAACGCACTTCTCTGTTCTCTTACCGTAGCAGTTGCGCCCGTCTCCGGTGTACCCTGTAGCGCACACACAAGTAAAGTGCTGTCCTTCTCCTGGCACACACTGCGCCGTGGTATCACAATCATGGGTCCCTGAGTAGCACGGGTTCTCCTGCAGAGGGCCTGCGGTGTTATCTGCACGAACAGGAAGAGAAGGTTAAAAAAAATAACACCAAAATAACACTTGAACCCTGGTTTCATTAGGAAAACCCCGTTCGGCTTTGCAACATAAATGACATAAAGGAAATCGTGTTTAAAAAGGAAATGTCTTGTTTAGTTCTTTTATCTTCCTTTTAAAATGGCACGGGTCCATCGTTGATAGTGAAACAATGGATTATCCGGTTTAACTAATCCCAGAAGGCAGACATGTGCGCCACTAAACGCACACCTGCGATTCATTAGCAGGGCATTAGTGTTGAGATGGTGCGTAAAGGTGTTACTTTCGGATCGGGCGTGAACCTCTGTCCCTGTCGCACTCCCATGGTGGCCTGCACTAATTAATACCACCGAGGGTCAGTGTACTTGAGCCGTTTTAAAAACGATCTATAAAACCCACAAGCGAGCGCCCACACACGAACACACACATATGCAGAGACACACACCATCTCCTGCGGGACGCTTAGACCAAAACTAACGAGACTGCACTCCATCTGAGGGCTTCTCTTAAAGACAACAGGACGCTCACGCGCCGCAGTCGCCTGATGAGGCTGAAATGACGCGGCGGCGTGGGCCGAAATCCTGGCAGACATTAAAACCAGCTTGATTTCCTTACCCCAGGCCAGGGACCAATTTGGACAATTATCAAAGGCAGACAGGAAGACTGTTGTTTGAAGCGAGAGACCGAGACAGTCTCTTTTCAAAGCGTCTCCACAGGGGACGGAGAAAAGCAGAGAGGAAGAAAAAAAAATAAATAAAGGACGAGCATTTGCTAATGAGGAGGGGGTATCCTTTTTAACTCAGTCTTAATTAAAGGGACGAGACAGAGCTCTGGACTTTGAGGGGGGTCGGCGAACGACGTTAATACGCCAGGTGGGAAAGAAAACTGTTTTGGTTGTTCCCATGTGTGATGAGGAAGGATTCAGTGGGGTTATATTCACTAATGACTAATTACCCGTTCCTGAGTAGCGAATTAAGGATAGAGGAATGGAATGCATGAAATTTAATTGCACATTCACGAGCATGTTTGTAAAAATGTACAGCGCCATCTGTTGAATTTTGGAATGAACTACAATTTTTACATGTTTACCGCGAAGTGCGCGGAATAAAAGTGTGAGGTCGCGTTTATTAAGTAGATTTCAATCACATCCTCATAAGCGGCTATCGAAAAGTGCAGCGCCCTCTGTTGAATTTCGAGATGAACTAAGGATTTTTTCTGACATAAGGGCGCTATGTATATTTAAATTTCAATTTAGAATATCTTCTCTCCCCCGGGAGCCGACGAAACGAAGCCTATACAATTCTAAACAAACTTGGCAAATAATTTGCTCCAAACACACCAATGTGTGCCAATGTGCGATGAGTTTAGAGCACACCACCTGTAGGCTAACAGAGGAACTGCGACCTTTTGCCACCTCAAATGCAAACATATAAAATCATCGATTTCAGAGTCAGTGTTGCCATCACACAAAAGAATCCTTAAATCATTTTTTTCCCTCCCATCTCTAATATTTATATTTGTGATGTGTTTAGCAATTCTGGTGTCAACCAACAAATTGTGTTAGTTTGTAATTAGTGTATATGTTTTTATTAGTGTTTATTTACACACAGAGCTGATTATACAAGGCTGAACGTGCTGCTGCGTCCCACTAGCACCGCCAATGCAATGTGATAAAAAAAAAAAAGCAACATGTTTAAATGTGTTTAAAACTTCTTCACAATAACCAACCTCTGATCACCGCTGTTTTTTTAATTACAGTCACTGGCCACCATCATTCCCAGTGACCAATCAATAATCAGCCTTGTTCCCGGTAATCAATCATCAATCGATTCAATTGTATAGCGGTTTTAACAATGTTTATTGTTGCAAAGCCGAGGGAAAAACCCCCTGAGATAACCTTGACCGGGACCAGGCTCAACGAGGAACCCGTCCTCATCCGGGTGAAAATGGACAGCAGGGATTGTTTCGCAGTCATACTGTGTGTTAGGAGGATGAAAGTTCAATATATAACAGATGATCTTGAAGTTGATATGGAGTCCGGTTTAATATTGGAAGCTCAGGTAGACTGTAGGAAATTCCAGTCCTGAACTATTGAGTCAGGCCAGGACCGTCTTCATGGTGAAGATCACTGTTTCACCAGTGTTTCCAATTTTTAAAAAAATCAGGAACCACCTATCTTTCCCTGATTCCCACTGTTCCCAATTGGTAAATACTGATCACTATTGTTCCCAATGACCATCTGCTCATCACCACTGTTCTTAATAAACAACCCCTGATCACTGTTGTATTTCATAACCAATTACTCATCACCATTGATCCCACTGATGACTATTGTTCCCAACTACAATGGATAATCAGTATCTGTCTTACTTATTTAAAGCTTTTTATCTCTGTGATTTTTTCAACTAACTAAAGGACATCCGTCATCTCTATGCCATTTTTCTTTACATCTAACTTCCCCACTCATCCCTATGTCTGCTTCTTGTAGTATGCTGTAAATAGTTCTCTCTATAAGAAACAAATGACAGTATATAATTTCTTTAATAGCACGTCGTCTCATGTAAATGAGCCTGACAATACCGATTCGTCTAGGACAACATCTGGGAACGTCTAGATGCTTTTTCTGGGAAACGCATTAGCTAATTAAAAAAAAAAAGGAAAAAAGGAAAAAAAAAAAGTTGGAAACAGTGTGTGCACTTGCTTCATGGAAGTCTCCAACAATAGTGTCCACTTGTCCTCGGACAACTCAAACTCCCTCATCTTAGCCATCGCACAATGCGAGACTCAGACGCGCGACTACTGCACGACATGCGTACGCGTACTGTATAAAGCCGGCTCAATGAGTGCCACTCATGCACACTCGGGTATGACTCACGTCTCTTAAATATCATGCTGTTGGCGTAATTATTGTGTGTGTTGAGACAGACAGAGTCAGCTGCGTTTTCAGACCAACAGCGAGGCCGATGAAGGACGCGAGGTTTGGAACGTGGGTATTTCTTCGTTCCCATGATATCACTACCCAATTATTTCTCCAACTCTGTAAATCTGTCAATGAGGGATTCAGTTTCCAAGCTGGCAGCGTAATAACAACACTCTGAAATCTCTGGACATCACGTGCGAGCATCTCGTAGCAGCTGCGGCGGCGCTTCCTGTTTTAGCACAATCTTACCAGCGCTTTCTGCTTGCAACCCGCTGCGGCGTTGTGTTGGCCTGGTCACTGTTATCTGAAGAATGTGGAAGGAAGAACTTTTTGGATGCCTATTCGCGCCAGAAAAAATGCAACATCACCATCTGCTAGAATCGATCCCTCTGTTCGTGCAATTGAGCATCTACGAAGTTACACAAGAGGCGCAACATCTGTCCGCACTTGGCTTTAAGCCTTGCACACACTACTAATGGTTAAAGAAAATGTTTGACATGGTACGTAATTAATAATTATTTATTTATTTCATTTTTTTTTTTTTTTTTGGTAGAATGTTATAGAATAATTAGAGAGAACTAACACGTAGTAATTCATTGAGTCAGGGTCGTCCCTTATAAGACCATTTCACCGAACAACGTTAAAGCCTTATAAGGCCATGAGATTTCAAGCGAGGGTTGATTTATCTCAAGAGTGAGGTAACAGAAAGATTAGAGGGAGCGTGCGGGGCGAGAGAGGGAACAAGCTCACGCCACACACAAAGACCCAGGAGCAACCTGTATGCCTCACAGCACCCGATCCCCAACGGTGCAGGGCGCCGGTGTAAGGAATTCGTTCCCCGGCGACATACATGCGGCAGTGAACCCTGGCCGTGAGAGAGAAGCTCGCTCCAGCTCCCCCATGCATGCAAGGGATGCGGATTCATGCTTTCTGCTTCTGTCAGCGAGTTAATAAAGGAACCTTTTCAGATATGAGGGCGCGCTAAAGGACAGAGGGAAGGAGTCGGGCTTGAATATTACAATAAATACTTAGGAGAGCTTTGTGCTCGGTTCGGCTCAGATGAGTTTTATTAAAACAATTAGCCAAGTAATAACCAAGTAGGGTTCAAATGTTGCAAGTTGTAGCCGCAGATACACATACAGTCACGGATAAAAAGTATTTGGACAACACATGCAACGTATTAGAGTTGTACTTTTTGACTTTATGCCCAGCTGGATCCATCAGGTTTTAAAGAATAAAGGACATAAGTATTGAGTGTCGTATAACAAAGAAAACAAATGATTCTTAGTATCTTCTAGCCTGAATTCGATCTCACAGAACTGGACGAGGTGTCAATCCACCTTATAAGAAGACATTATAAGTCTTATTATCTTTATTGTCGTTATTTCAAAACCAATGTATTTAACTTTTTGTCTGAATACTTTTGGCCATCACTGTAATAAAGACCTGGACAGCTGGTGTTACTCCGGAAACGCCGGGACACACCTCGTATAGGATGTATAAACACATTATTTCGAACCAGGAGGTCATTTAGCACCAGCAAATCACCTACCAGAATGTTTTTTGTTCTTTTTTAACAACCCAGAGGAAACCTATGCACGCACAGGTGGAACGAAAACAGAAGCTCTACGCAAACAGGAACCCGGGATCAGGATCAAACCAGGAAACCTGGAGTCGGAGGAAACGCCGAGTACTCCGCCCCTGGACCTCTCCCAGACATGGTTTATAAACGTAGACCAGGAAACTAAAGGTCCGACTGTGTTTTAGCCTCGCAAGGTAGGACGGTTTAAACTAACATGCTTGTCAGGCAGTTGATTAGGTTTAGGTTTTGTATATGGAGTGATCCATTTCCTTGATCAATGTAAGAGCCCCGTCTTTATTCAAGCTGACTGTTTGACTTTACTAGTTAAACTGGCTTCTTAACGAGATGAACTGGATTAAACTGGATTAAAATAAACATTTACACATGCTTTTGCTGAAATATGTTTTACGGGATCTAATATTTGAGTGGCGTAGTGGTTTGCACCTGCCAGGTCCGGGTTCGATTCCCGTGAAAGACATGCGGATTGAGCTATCTGGAATTTCCGAATTGCCCGTATGCAAGTGTGTGCCCTGTCCAGAGTTTGCATGCTCCAGGCCCCCGATGAGTGAGTGAGTGATGCTTGAGGTGTCCAAGCATGTCAACCCGAGTTTACCCAAAAGTCGCACCTTGCTGTTCACGAAATAAGGAGCTAGGAGTTTAACGACGCTTACCTCCGCCCCGGCCGATCTTGTTGGTGATGGCGTATCTGAGAACGCGCTCTTCTTTGACGTACATGGCGAAAATGCGCTCTACGGTGAGCTGCAGGGTCTCCGCTCCGGCGTGCGGCGTGTGCCTGCAGTCCCTGTACGTGATGTTCTGTCTCAGCTGGTAGGTGAACTTTTCCGCTCCACTCTGAGCGGACACGATGGTAAACTCCCGGACCGAATTGGATGTGATCACTGCAGGAAGATAGCAGACAAGCGGCAGGGGATTACACCACATCCCCATGATCCATGAGGGGTAAAACCAAAAAACACTTTTAAAAAATCACTTCCTCTACTTGACCTCTGGTGACCTGACTTGGAAGTGGAATGATGCAAAAAGACCAGCGTTAATTACATCCTCGAGCATGAGCAACAGTTTTGGCTTTGGGGCTCATCACAATCAGACACGGCTTCCTCTAAGAGGAAGTTGGGAGGGCGATGGTTTTTTTATATAGATGGCCCACTCTGTGACCTCCATCCTGAATCACCACGGAGTGTATGGTGGGCTAATAAATACAGCAAGACACCCAGCACATTTTGACAGGATTGGATATTTTTCCCTTTGGTTAGATTTTTTTTTCAGCTTGTTATAGGAGACATTAAAACATAGTTATCCCAAGAGCTGCTGTTTGAAAAATCTGATCTAGTATCAAACAGGCGAGTCTTGTTACATGTTATTACATCATAACATTTTAAAGCCAATTAAGTCCTAGGATGCAAATGAGCTCTTAGTTATGCGAGATTTAATGATAAAAGTGTTTGCATTTTACACCACAACGCTGATGAATTCTCAGATCTGATACTATAAAAAATGCAGAATAAAAGTTCATTTGTAACTAACAAAAACGCCTGTAAAAGGTTTCTGTAAGCAGCTGCTTATTAACCGCTTTTGGAAGGAGTCTCCAATTCGTTTTAACTTAAGCGTCTGCTTTGGACGTTTCACATTAACACTGAATGTAACTATGAGCTGAAAAGGTAGGACACTCTGTTCTCAAATGAATATAATAAAAACTGCAACTGTTGCTGACTTCATATATATTAAGAGACAAAGATTCAGGGTGGTCGCACTGTATCACACCACGCCGCCGTTGCTCTTACGTGATGGGTAATACTGGTAGGTCTCTGCAAAGGGTTCGATCTGAATGGTGGCGCCAGGGGGCACGAACGGTACGCCGCCCTCGAGGTGGGTTTCAACGTTCATGTAGTTCTGCTCGTCCAATCCCCTGGCGGTCTGAACGATGAGGAGCCGTTGGTTCCCGGGGTAAAAGGTCACGTCGGCATGGCGGGTGAACTCGGCACCTGAGGGACGACAAGCGGTTAAAATTTAACATGATGTTGTTTTTGTGCTTCGGACTTCCCTAGACGATCGTCTTCATCGCTAAACCAAAACATTTTTTTTTTATTTAAAAAGCTCATATTTTTTTTACATTGCATAATCAGTCCCAGATGAGGGTCACGACCTTTGTACCAGTTCTCGGTATTAAAAAAGACCCAGAGTCATTTCGGAGCCAGCTTTTTATTACGTTTCTTTTCTTTTTTTTTCCCACGAAGTAAAAACACACAGCGGTTTAACCACCTGACTTGAATTAGACTGAGAGGTAGAGTGTGTCTTAATCAAACCTTGACTATCAGCCCTGCGGCCTACGGTCTCTGGAGAAACCCCAGCTGTGAGGCACTCAGTTTATATTAGCGAAAGAGAAAATGCTCGGGACTTTAAGCTCGTCCCAGCGGGAGAGCGAATGTTAAACAAACACACAGCACAATAAAACTGGCAACGAGCAGCAGGGTTTCCTCTCTGGTGTTCAGGGGTGGAACAGTACGATAAGTGTGTACGGCAACAGCACGGCTCACTGTACCGGCTTGCACAACTCTACACGCTTCAGAACTTTAAGTGCCATATATTTAATGATTTGTTTAGGGAAACTCATAGGGATTATTAAGACTGGTTTAAGAGGGCTCGGCTGTAGCCAACAGTTGAGTAGCTTAACAAACAAGACTGACGTCCATTTTTCTCGAATAATCTGATCTCTCTAAAAAAAAAAAAAGTTTCCTGTTTTGTTTTGTTTTTTAAGAGAAAAAATCATCTTAGCTTTTACTCCTAACTTACTATGGATGATTTATCTGTACCAGGACTTGAAATGAAAAGAAGTTGCTACTACGGGCGTAGTTTAGTTTCGTGACGGAGGAAGGCATTAGATGCAAACGATGTTTGCAACTGGCAACAGTTTGACGAAAAACAACCTGAGGCTTCCTAATCCTCTAATGAAACATCACACACAAACATCACATGGCAAAAGTTTGTAGACTCCAGACCAACAAAGCCATACGTGCATTTCTGAAAATCCTACCCTGATGAAAATTTTTCATTTATAACGACCCCTGCATGCTACATCTTGGTTTGCGCAGCTGTAAGGTTTGCTCATGCAACCAAGAGCGGTAAAAGTCAAGGAAACTCGAAGTCTTCCGTCCGTCTAACTTTTGATAGTGAGTCTCAGGTGTCTATAAACCTTTTGGCCTAGAGCTCTTTTCTGCTTTGCTTTTTTTAAATTTGCGTCCTTACCGGTGATGTTGAAGCCATTATGGCTGTTGGGGAGCTTGAGGGCAAAGAGCCACCCGAAAAGGCTACCGATGGGCGTGACTGGCATCAGTGCCCACCCCAGCGGTTCTGGGACCTCGCTGATGGCTGTGTACGCACGACCATCGCTCACTACGATGTAAGCGTGGAGGTCGATGTTGTTCAGTCGCACCGGGGTCGAACCCACCGAAACCATCCCGTTGACCTTTCCGTTTACACGCTGAGGAGCGCCTGTAAAAAATAAAAATAAAATAAAAACAAGAAAAGGATTTAGTTTTTTTTTTCAATATAAAAAAAAAACCTTACATTTCTTTAAGAACATTTAACGCAAAAAATTAAACAAACGCATTTCATCATTTCATCCGCAAGTCTCTTCACATGTCTATCTGTTTCCTGACGACTTTATCACTATGTATTATTTCACTCTTTATTTTTTCTTTTCTCTTTCGGTCCTTTGACAGAACAGTTTCCTAGAAGTAAAAAAAAAAAAAAAAGACTGCTGGGCAACTGTTTCCTACCAGAAAGCGTGGCAGGTTCGTGTTTGGTGACAAAACTGTTCTGTATCCTGCTTTTCCGCTCCACAATCAGCCTACACACTCTCTAAGAGCACACAAAGCTCCTTCTGTACACACACGCACACACACACACACACATATCCTCCTGCCGAGTGAGATTTTCCTCAGCAGAGATGACATTCAGCCAACACTCCTCGACTGAGGTTTTGAAACTTGTGCCTACTCCATAAGATCGTTACAGCTAGAGAAACTCCTTACAGGCTGTCCCGAGAAGGATTTTTTTTAGAGATGGGAATTGCTGAATGAGTCACAAGAATGTTTTAATTAGAGTTAGATTCGTTTGACATTAAACCTTAAAAAAAATTTTTTTTTAAATGTCTCAACGTCCCGAGTAGGAACTGGGAACAAGGTGACATTGTGTAGCGGGGCCGGGTTTGGCCGTGACCCGGACAGGATCTGTTTATGTAGGAAATACATTCGACTGAATAAATGTTTAAGGATATAGAACCCTGCATTTTCACACGATGAATAATAATGTTAGTGATACCCGTCTTAAAAACCCAGCTGGAAATATCTTTAGAACCTGAGACTCTTTAGGAGACTGGTCCAGGACAGGCGTGTGCGACTCAAAGAAACTTTTTTACCCAAGCTCAAACTGGCCTTTCCTACCCAAACACAAGTCTCTCGGAGTCCTTTTACATTCAAACCCGTCTATACTCATTCTATAACAAACACAACCTGCAATCATGAACCAGATTTGAGACAATTTCATACAAATGTTAAAACTATCTTTTTCTTTTTAATGCAAACCATAACTTCTTTTTAAAACCCAAATTCACGTGGACTTTTCCCCAGCAGGATTTTTTGGTTTAAGGTTAACCTGGCAATGTTTCGGACACTGGTTGTTTCTGAACGTTAGAACTGCTTTGATAAAATGACTCTGGATTTGATAAAAATGACTCTTCAATTTAACACTATTGAAACGTTTTACTGCCCAGTTTAACTCGAACGCCCATCGCAATCGAAAATGAATACATTGTCTGATGTTTTTTTTTTTCCAACGATTTTCTCCCTAATTTAGTCGTGTCCAATTCCTCCCCGTCACTAGGGGGCTCCACATTAAGGCTACTACTACCACTCAGCCGGGAGGGCCGAAGACTATCCAAAGTGTTTCCTCCAAAACACGTGACGCCAGCCGACCGCATCTTTTCGAACTGCTTGCTCACGCACCGTTAGGGGTGGAGTAAAACACTCGGAGGACGGCGCTATCCACTCCTTCCGCTTGCGCGAGCTCACGGACGCCCCTGATTGGCTGTAGAGCCGTGATTAATGTGGGAGCACTAAGTACCTCTGATCCCTCCCCTCTGAGAGAGCTCGGCCAATCAGCTCTCTCTAGACCTCCGGCTGCGAGAGGTTACAGCATCACCCGGGAATCGAACTCGCGATCTCCGGATGATAGGGCGAGCACTTTACCACTGCGCCCCTCGGAATGACCTTTACCCAAAATTGCAAAGCAATTCAAACAAACTGATTTTTAACCAAACCCAATACCCAACGTGTTCATCCTAAAACGAACCAGCTCAGCTCTTTTTAACCAAAGTTGTTCTATTTGCAGAAACCCACACCATGGTCCTTTTTTAAACCAAAATCTCCCCGGTATTTCCCGACTCACCATCAGGAAGGCAATGCCGTCCATTTCCATAGAAACCGGCATGGCAGTGGCAGCAGTAGCCTGATGGGTAATCGGCGCAGTAAGCGTTCCGGTTGCAGGTTTGCTGAAAACGATCGCACGTCTCCTTGTTCTCACTGGCGTATTCAATCACTGAAGAGGATAGAGGAGAAACAGACTGACAAACAGCGTCGTATGGAATGAGTCAGAGAGAGAGGAGATCATGCTTAAACGTGTAAACACAAGGGATAAAGTAAGCCTTTACACACGAGCCTAAGTAGCTCTCTAATCATACGTCTGAGGCAGACAAATTTACTCGAGCACCAATCCAACATCCTGTAACCTGCCAATGAAGACAGATGTTCTCTTAGCGTGAGCGCCGTTAAAGAAAAGACATCTGTCATCCAGAAGAGAGATGAGAAACACTCCTGTCATCTGCCCCTGCCGCAAACAGTGATTTACAGAGGAGCTCCTGGCCCCTGGCCAAATATGAGGCTCATGTCATACTGGACATCTGGATCTGTGTGTTTCGCAGCAGTTGTTCAGGGTCACAGGTTGCATTCACTCATTTTGACGCAGAGCAGGTTCCTCTCATGCTTGGACCGACATTAGGTTCTGTGCTGAAGCTTCAGGAGAACGAGACGGACAGGTCGCGCACTGGCCTTGAATGAGGTTGTTCGTTTTGCTCCTGACTGTTTTTGGAAGAATGAAGGCGAGAAGAAGGAGTGACGGAGGGGGAGGATGAACAGCTGTTCGATTGTTTTCTTCAGGATGCTTGGAATTCAGAGCAAGAAATGAGAAACGAAAAAAAAAGAAAGAAAGACGTTGCAAGAAGTGCTTTTTCAGCCTCACCTTCAGACTCGACGATCTCGTCTACCTCGTCTACGCTAAACACCTGACCGTTAGGGTGGATGGGATACGCTTCTACAAGAGTTTGGTCTGGGACAGGATCGATGATCTCCTCCGGAGGAACATTTGTAGGAGTGGTCTGATCAGTCTGGGAGTCAGGGCGCAGAGTGGCCTCCTCTTGGTAAGGGTAAGGTGTGGACAGAGTCGCGTCAGCTTCCTGGATCAGGCCACCAAACAGAGAGACATCGGGGGCTGGCTGAGGGAATTCTGTGACACCTGGATTCTGGAAATCTGGATCAATGTCGTATTCTTGCTCATCCTCGTCCTCGGTCCCGTACTCTCCCGCAGGGTACTCGGGGGTGGTTTGGAACGCGAGCGCTTGCTTCCTAGACGCCGCGGTCGGTAAATGGCTAAACCCCGAGGGTGGAACCACGTTGTGGAAAGTGTTCGCACTGCCGACATGGAAGAGCCAGACTCCCGGGACGTCCGTGTTACCCGTCCTGAAGAGAGATTATCAAACAGATCATTCGTGTCACAAGTCATTGCTTTTGTTAATGTGACATCCATGAAAGCTTTTGAATTTAAGGCATGAGTTGCTTACTGGTACAAGTTCTTGACAGACTGCTCGTTGCTGGTGATGCTGAAGTAAGGCCCTTCAGTGCGCGATACGATAAAATACGGGATCTCTCCCCTGGTGAAGCCGACCCGCGCCGGCAGCTCGATCTCCACGTTGAACATCTCCTTAGGACGCGTCCCGAAGAACTGCAGGCCGTCCTCCGGGTACAGGAAAAAAGCGTAGGTGTCCTCCTCATCGTAAGCCACCACCGCCTGGAACGTGTTAACCTGAGAAACGACAGGAAGAAAAAGGATCGGCATCGGGCCGCAATTCGAACGTAAATGCCCGGGCTTTGTCTTATCATCAGAACCACGAACCGAGTTTGCCCGAGGAACAAAAGCTGTGTTTATCAGAGTTAATGCTAATGACGAGCTCATACAACAACACATTCCAGCGAGGACCGCGGAGTTTATCTAGACTGTAAACATTTGTGTCTTTTATTACTTGTTTACGATACTTTCAAAGCATTCCCGCTACGACTAAGCCCGTATTCGGTCGTTTCTCCAAGTTTACTTTCGTACCGTTGATTTTATTTGGTCTGGTGACTCTGGTTTAAAACAAAACCAAAAAAAAAAGTGTCCTCCCTGGTTTCCTGCTTTTTTTTCACACCCTCTTAAGAGACCACTTTAGTCTTCTGTTTGAAGTGCTGTCTCGTCCTAACCAGCTCCATCCGTCTGTCTGTCTGTCTGTCTGTCAGTCTGCAATTTCAGCATCATGTGTCTAAAAGCCAAGCTCATGATCCGTGAGCACAGACGGACCACCCGCCACCTCCGGAGCGTCTTCTAATGCAAATTTCCAAGTAAACCATTTAACAGAGAAAAAGTTTTAGCGCGAATGGAGCGTTCTGTCTCTGACCCGCACCCTGTCGTGTCCTGCCTTTGTTTCACCAGGGATCTGTCTTCACACCTTTCTTTGGTATTTCACCTCCATTATCGTCAACATCACAAAAGAACCTGTGAGGACCCCCCACAAATGCTCCAAATGGCGTCCCCCATACCCACCCATCCTTCAGGCTACCTAATTCCTCATCCCTTCAATCCTTCCTCTTCATCCCTCTCCACAAAGAAAAAAAAAAAGAGAGAGAAAGACCCACGCCTTCGGCCCCGAATCCTTAATTACAAGACCACACTGCCTCGGAGCTTTGCAGGAACACACCCATAAACAAGATTGTTTAAAGATGTTATTGTAAATAATTAGGCACCCACTTGTGGCAAGTCTGAGACGCACTCAGGATGATACCGCGGGGCACGGCGTCGTAATTGGAAGACGGAAAAAAGCTCGCCAGGCTCGAGCTGGACTTCCGCTGCTTATTTGTTCAAGGAGTAACACCTCCGTACGGCTTCCCACTTCTCGTCCGACAGACGCGAGACGGGACGCTCCGGAAAAACTGCACCTACAACAAAGACGTCCGAGTCCCGAAATAAAACGCACGGGGACGTCTAGATTCCCCTCCCCCGCGTACGTAAAGAGTGTCCGAAAAAGCTTCTCAGCACCTGGTGAATCATCTGGAGGATGTGTTTTCTGTAGTTAAATCCCCCATGCCTTGGAGAGCTTATACAGTAATACATTGTTGAGCAGCAAACAAACAGCGTCAGGGTCTGTAAACAGATCTGAGCGAGATTTAAACAGTAGGACGGGAGACTTGAGAGCAAACTCGAACGCTTGCATTCTCACCTGTTGATACTTCTGGGATTTATTTACAGGAACAAGATGTGACGGCTTACGTACTGTTACTGTCGTACGCTCTCGGGTCAACAGGCTTTCCGGATCGCCTAAATAATCTCTCAAGCTTTGTTTACGTGCGGTCTAAAATTTCAGCCATACTTTGGATACGTACGTACCAAAGGAACCGCCAGGCTTTAATCTTGAACAAGTAAAATGTTTAATCTGTGGCACAGCTGTTTCTTTCCGTTGGCCTGGAGGCGATCGCCGGACAGCAGGACGATGGGACGGCTAAACTATACGTCCACGTCTCTCACGCTTTCTCACTATCCAGAGCTGAGATCAATAATTATATTCATACACGGGCCTCTTGGCGACAGCCACAGACCTCAGCATATGGATGTGAAACGCTTGCCAAATGCATTCTCTCTTGCAGAACAGGAAAAAAAAAGGCGTTAATAAACAGCATGTGGCATTCTCGTGCTTTCTCGCAAGGAAAGGAAAAAAGAAAGAAAGAGCTGATAATCCCTAGCTATTACATACAGACAAAGTCATCGTGTCCGCTTCTTTCCCACCACTTTTTCCTTCTGAGCCGCACGAAGCACGAAATTAGAGGCTGCAGGGTTTTCGGGACAGATTAGTAGTTAGCACGGAGCGGCGGTGTGTTCGCACAGGTGCCCCGTGGGCCTGCAATTACAGCAGGGGATGATGGGAATTAAGCTGGGGGGAGTGGGGATGACTGACGGTTAACTATGATAATCTACACCTTTAAGAGGTTAAAGCTGAGCACAGGGCCTCGGGGTCACATAGTTCACGCCGCCCGATAGATTCCCAACGGGTGTGGAGTTGTAATCTGAGCAGCTTTTGTTATTCAAATTTTTTTTTTTTACCTACCTTAATCAGTAATAGAAAATGTTGAATTTGTGTTTGGTGTGAGGCCTTAAAACATATGTATGTGTTTATCACAATTTCATCATGAACAAAAATAAAGTTTAGCATTATAAGATTAATATCTAAAATTAATGTAAATTCACTCCATTCATTCCAATCTGGCAACCCTGGTGTGATTAGAGCTTTACTAATACTTATTGCATTACTCCGATTCATTTTAAATAGCATGCAGGTAAATCCGTTAGTCCTCGCAACAGGTTCTTCCTCACCTGTCTGGGTGTCTCAGGGGCGCGCGTGACCTCGGTGTAAGCAGCTACGTCCTCCCACGTGGCGATGATGGCGTGAGTTGGCGTAAACCGCGTGTCTGGGAATCCTTTCTGGACCTCAAAGGCAATTCGATTCAGGATGTTCGGGGATTCGGTTTGGCGGTAGTAGATGGCTCCTTTTCCGTTACTAGTGTCGATGTCCGCGAGGAAAGGTGCGATGACCGGGAATTCGGTGGGGAACCCGTCATCGACGTACTGCTTCTCCATAGGAAGGTCATGAGGTGAGATGATGCCATTGGTGGCCACCTGGAATGAGAGGTGCGGTCATTTCATATTGAAAATCATTTGTTCGTTACACTCATCGTGCTGTCATGTAATTACTTCTGGTTCTGGGAGGTCGGGTTCATCCTAGTCAGGGTGGGCAAAGTAATAACTGTGAATGAAATATCTGGGGAAAAAATATGGAGGTTGATTCAAAATGTTCTGGTTTCCTTTCTGGACCATGTACGATGATTTGTGGAAAAACTCTCCAAGGGTATTTATCAAGCAAAAAAAATTATAAAACTCCGGCACTGAAAAGTGCCAAACCTCAGTCTTACTAAAGCATGTTAAAGTTTTTGGAAAAAGATTGACCTCAGCATAGATCACAGTCAGAGTCACAGTCATATTCTGGTGTGCACTCCTCCCAAATCTATGACTAACACACTGAAACACACTGACCAAACCATCTGTAAAGGGAAATGTCTTTTAAAAACATAATAATAATAATAATAATAATAATAATAATAATAAATAAATAAATAAATAAATAAATAACATATGTTCAATTTATCTATTCATTTCATCAATAAGAAACTGCTTCATTGAAGTCCGTTTTTTTTTTAAATAAATACATAAAACACAATAGATTATTTGGTTAACTCAAATCATAAATTTTCTCCAAAATAAATACTTTGTGAACGACTAATAATAAACGACTGTTAATTTATACTCTTTGGTACTCTTTATATAGGTTTCTTTGTATGTCGAAATGTTTTAAAATGTATGTTTTATTATACCATTTTGTATGTTCCTACGACTTGTGCACAATACTATAAATAAAACAGCTGGTAGGTTTTACTGAGTGTGCTGGAGAATATGTCAGAGTTCTTCTGCTAACTATGTCACACTCACTCCTTTCTATTTTCATGCAATTTTTTGTTTGTTTGTTTTCTTCTGAAACCTGGTCTTTTGTGTAATATGTTGCTTTGCCAAGCAAATACTCTTCAGTAATGTTAATGTTTTCTAATTAAGGTATTATGGTATGTTTGGAAAGATTGACTAAATCTTGGACATAATACTAGAATTAGAACATTAGCCTTTGAATATAATCTTGCCCCAGCTATAGAGGTTAACTTAGCTTGACTTGAACATGGAGTCAGAGGTTCTCCAAAATAAATGAATGAAATATAGAATAAAAACAGAGGAAGCTTATGAGCTGAACTTCAATGAGGAAGTTTAACACCAGATGCTTGATTATGCAAAAAAAAAAAATCATTAAACAAACAAACAACAAGCAAATTTAAACACTATATTCGTATAATTTACTCATTTGTTTGTCTAAAGTATAATCTATAAGTGTCTAATTTACAGACTAGCAATATCAAACACCAACAGCATATATATAGTTGTTTAATATTTTGACGCCATTATAAGTACAATAATACATTAGTAACGTACAGTACTAATAATTTCCCGCCTTATAATAAACACCAGTCCAGCTGTTTGCAGCTGCGCGTCTCTCCTTATTGAAGCCTATAAGAAGTCGTGTGTAAACTCACGTAGAGCTTGCTGAAGGAGGTGTCGTAGAAGTACATGGGTTTGCTGAGGGTGATGACTGCAGAGGTCTCATCGTCCCCCTCCTGCAGGGGCAGATCCCCGCTCCGCGCGCCGTACGGGAACAGATCCGCTCTCTGCAGCGCGCTCACGTGCCGAGAGAGGCAGGACAGCTGGAGCAGAAGCGCCGCCGCTTTCATCCACATGGTCACAACTTTCTCAACTTTCTCAGCAATGCATTGAGCTCTTCACTCTCTCTCTCTCTCTCTCTCTGTCCCCTTATGTCTCTCCCGCTCCCGCTCTCTCTCTCTCTCTCTCTCTCGGTCTGGACACTCCGCTCTGTGATGCTGCTCTATTTCTCTCATTCAGAGTCCCAAGGAATTTGAGCTCCGCGGGGTTGCCTGATTGGGATAAATCCTCTTTTAGTTTGGAAACATAGTTGGGACTTAAATGGTGTGTTTGAGAGGAATTACAACCTGAATTTCCCTTCTTACAAGTGGAAAGAAAAAAAAAAAACCTCTTTCACCTTGAAATTCCAATTTTTATTATTATTCCAACTTAATCTATTATTATAACAACAAGAAATACAATTACAAAATTGAAAGGAAAAAAATATAACACAAACAGTCAGGTGTAAAAGTTTAATTATGCAATTATAACAACACTATCTACAGTAACAATATATATATATATATATATATATATATATATATATATTATTTGTAATAGATTATACAGTATAGCAAACTTAACAAAGAATATGTAAATAAATAATAACACTAGACAAAATAAACCAAAAAACAAACAAACAATAAAGAAAAAAGTGCAAATAAAAAAAATAATAAACTATATAAATGAAGCGGGAAAAAAAACAGTGTTTCATTGATTAAATCGGAATAACGAGACAATAACAGAGAGGATTTGTGATTTTCTATTAGATTTAACAAGAGTAAAAGGTTTTGAATTTCACAGAGGAAAAGTAAAAGCTTAGGAAGTGGTTTGGAAAATGTACATTTATTATTGTAGAACTTGGATATTAAAATATAAATGTTCACAACAGATTCAAATGATAGAAATATAATAAATAAAAATTATTTTTCTGAGCCTAGACCTGAGCAACTGAAGCTCATATCATAACACTGCCTCCAGAGGCTTGTACAGTGGCCACTATGCATGATGGGTGCATCGCTTCATGTTCTCCCTTCTTACCCTGACACGCCCATCACTCTGGAATAGGCTCAATCTGAAGCCAGCAGGTCACATGACATTTTCATAGCTCCAAAGTCCAATCTTTATGCTCCCTTACAAATGACATTTTTTCCCCTGATTATCCATATTACAAATGGTTTTCTTATGGACACACAGCTGATTTGTTTTGTGCGTGTGTGTTTATGGAAATCCTCCTACTTTCACTATTAAACAGAGCTCTGATTTTTAGTGTTCATTTTTAATCAATCATGCACACAGCTGAGTCAACAAGTGTTAAGATGATCTCCAGTCATGATTTCCTTTCTGACCTCATTTCTTCAACAAAGTTGACAGTTCAGCTCTATCTCTCTCTATCTCTCTTCTAGGTTCCAGAGCACATGCTGGAGGTAAAGTATATTACACCTTAAGTGTTAATTTAAAAGTTTTAATGATGTCATTTAAAAAAAAAAATTTTTATCTCAGAACATATAAAATAAGGACACCTCATGTCTTCTGTTTGCTCTGTCAATGTTCGTAAAGCTCGTAAAAATGTTTAAAAAAAAACATGTGCACAGTTATAGTTATAGTATCATGATACAAACCCATTTGCTGCACATCAAAAAGTCCACAGGATAGAGTCAAACCTAATCCAGGCTCTTTCAGTCAGGCATATTGAGGAAGTTAAATCATTAGATCTAACCCCACAACCTGGAGTTTTGGTTTGGCATCAAGGACTATCTAAATCTTTGAATCCATGCAACCCCCCAAAAAAGATAAAGCTGTTACTGAACATAAATGATTGAATTGATCAAAATTGAAAACATGCAAGCCGAAAAGGTTGCTGTAATAAATTAGACACACCAGTAACAAAAAAAACTTGTTTTATAAAGTGCATCCTTCAATGTTGAAACTACTTTCATATCATGTGTTAAGTGCCTTACTGCATGTATCTGTACTAAGGAGATCTTTTAAAATGTCACTGCACTGATTTAGGAAGGCTTTTCAATGGGTGACCTAATTGTATCTGGCAACCCTGACGACCAGCTATCCAAAACATCACGATTGGCTGGTCGTCATTTGCCGGACACTACTTCCGGGATCCGTGCGGATCACCCTCGCGCTCTCCGGGAAAAAAAAAAAAAACTCCTCCACTTTGATGGATTCTCAGTGTATTAAGGTGTATCATAAGAAGTAAAGATAAAAGTGCGAAAATCAAATTTAAAGTTAAGAAAACGTCATGACGCTTAATTTTAGTCAGCTTTAACCGACGGTTCGCTCACTAAAGGGGGCGTGGCCTGGGATAAGAGCGCCAACCCACTCTGACAGAAAAGGGGCGTGTGTAATTGTTGTCTAAACTTTCCTGTACTGTTTAAAACACTGGTATGATTAGCTGTGATCACCAGCGTTATATATATAATGACATAATATTACATTTAAAATGAACAAATAAATTCAGACTAACCACAAGCCCCAGGGTTAAAGCTTACACCATCTGGATTTTATTAACATTTAGATTAAAAGAGAGAGAAATAGCTTTTCATTTGCAGTATTTCTTGGAAAACCTTCTATTATTTATACTTACATGTTCTGAAATCTTGCTTATTGCTGTAACAAATTCTAAAGACCTGGAAGATTTCGACAAATTCAGCAGTTACACGTTTGTGAGGATGTGAGAATGTAAAGAATTAGTTTGTGCTGCCACCATGTGGCTCGTTCTGTGTAAAGCATGACTATTTCAAAAGTGTCAAAAGCAAATACAGATAATTTGCAGGCAAATACCAAACTCAGATAGTTAAATGAATAATAATAATAATAATAATAATAATAATAATAATAATAATAATAATAAAAGATTAATAATAATAAATAAATAAATAAATAAATAGCATACATTAGATTACCAAAAGTATGTGGACACCTGACACCCATACTTGGTTCTTTCCTTCTCTTGCCTTAAGGTTGGACACATAGAATTCTTCTAGAATGCCTTTCATTGCTATAGCATTTCGAATTTCCATCACTGGCCCAAACCGATTCCGGCTTGTTGACGCCCATGTTCACCAAGTGAGCTCCATGAAGACATGGTGTGTTAGGACTTGAGTGGAAAAACCTGAGTGTCCTGAACAGAACCCTGACCTCAACCCCACTGAACAAGTTAAAAAAAAAAAACTGGAACTGGAGCCTCTTCACCAACACATCACAGCATCAATGACCTGGACTCATGAAATCTCTCGTTTGTTTGTATTAGGGTTTATTGCCATATCAGCTTCACAAGCTATTTCATGGCAGATACATATTAAACATTCAATCAATTTATATGAAGCAATATAATAGAAAGTTATAGATATAATGTATAATGTAAGGGATTTAAAAGGTAGTAAAATAAATAAATCCATAAATACATATTGGATTAATATACAGTATGTATATATATGGCCTTGGCCAGAAGGACTAGATTTTATACAAGGTTCTTTAGCTAGAAGGTGTAAAAGTTTTTCTGGTTTCATCTTGCAGAATAAGTTCTTTAAAGTTTTTTTTTTTTTTTCTGGTAGAAAATCATTGTCTCATGGCTTTAAACCTTGGGCAGGTCAAAAGTATATGCTTTATAGTCAGATTAGTGCTACAGTGCTGACATTTTGGAGCTTGAAAGCTCTTGTAGCTGAATGAACACAAATCCACAAAGCTACGCTCTAAAATCTATTGGAAAGCCTTCCCAGAAGTTCAATGTTTAACATAACGCAAAAGAAATACTACATCTGGAATGGGACATCAAGTAAGCATATATAGGGTCATCAAATTTTTGGCCTTATAGATGAATTTCAAGTCATCAATATGATTCTTAAAGGGAAAAAAAAACAAACAAATTCCCCTTTTTTAAAATAAATGCTGAAATGAAAAGTTTGTTCAACCCACATTATATTCAATAATGTGACCTATTTTAGTAGCAACTGTTACAAAGAACAAAATTACGATTGTTTCAGCATTTTATTACAGAAATTTCCATTTCTGTTATTATTCTAAGCGTCACTTTGCAATTGATTTACTGGAGTCTTTCGGATTTTTGGAACTACAGTTTCATGACTTGAAATGCAACATCCTCAAAAAGGTCCAGCAGAGAATGTACTTCCTGCACCAACAGAGGAAGTAAAGTCTGCCACATCCTTCACAAAACAGGACTTGTGTGTGTCAACATTCTTGGCGAATAAAACCTGATTCTGATTCTAATTTGTCTCAAGCTTCAGGCCTTAAAGTTTTTAATTGTCATTTAATTCACATGAGGCAATCTCACCTCGGGCACAACGCCAAAGCTCTAACACACTCATTAAACTCATCTCATAAACCCATTTGATGTTCATGGTTTCATAATTACTGTATATTTTAGCTTTTAGGAGCTGCATTAGTGGTGTAGTGGTTAGGACTGTCGCCTTGCACCTCCAGGGTCCGGGTTCGATTCCCGTCTCTGTGTGCATGGAGTTTGCATGTTCTCCCCGTGCTTGGTGGGTTTCCTCCGGGTACTCCGGTTTCCTCCCACAGTTTAAAGACATGTAGGTTAGGTTAATTGGCGTTCCCAAATTGCCCGTAGTGTGTACGTGTGTGTGTCTGTGCCCTGCGAAGGATTGGCACTGTCCAGGGTGTACCCTGCATTATGCCCTAAGTCTCCTGGGATAGGCTCCAGGCCCTCCATGACCCTGAATACAGGATTAAGCGATATAGATGAATGAGCAAGTGAGCTGCATTAAGAAACTGCAGTAACTAAGATCATGCTTCAGGGGGCGCAAGAGAAAAACAAATGGTTCAACTGAGACCATCTTGCCAACCTAAATGACACATTCTGATATTATTCATTAAGAAAGCAAAGGTAACAGTGACAAGTGAAAGTTCTGTGAAATTTCAATTGGTATTAAAAAGTGTATATTTTATACGGCACATATTAAATCATATAATTTACTACTATTACTTATTTTTACCTGGATTTTTCACATAAAAGATCCACATGCATAGTCAAAGGTTAAGACAAAAACTGGCTTAGTTTGATAAATAAAAAAAAAAAATAGTATTTTTTTAAAGATGATGAAAAAGTTTTCCTTGAGCTTAACTCATCTTTATTTGTGGCCTATAACTTGGCATCAGTTTGGTATCTTGGGATGTTTTAGATATTTACAGATTGAAAACAGATGTTAGAAGTTATGGAAATTTTGCCAAGATGTGCCTCAGATTAAAATATCACAGTATGGGCAGGGCTTTCAGACCATCTAGACTAAAATAATGACAACCACCATCTTGTGTGAGAACCTCTGTTTAGGCAGGGAAGGTGAATACACGGTCTGATGAGCGAATCGCTCCCGTTCAGGTCCAAATATTACCATGGGATTGGTGAAGAAAAGCATTTCGTCTGTAAGAACATCTCCAAGTTATTAATTCACTCTTTAGTGAATGATTATTCCTGGTTAGAGTTTTTTTTCTTTATTTGGTTTAAACTCTACGCTCTTCTCCTATCTACATCACAGTGCTACAGCGTAACTCTGTTTTCTGTTAGCTTCATGGTCTGATCACTTTCAGTATTACATATTATGCCAATATGCATGGACTCAGTCTTGTTCTTTGCACAACTTTTATTATTTGTACTGTTGTAACTTTGTCATAAACACAATTGGACATCAATGTTGTGCTGCATTTCACTTCATTTGACTTCTTAGTATTATTCATTCATGCCCCTTTATTTATTTATTTATTTATTTTTTCATTATTATTTCTTGTGCATTATATGTTTGTTTATATATTCTATACTAGTAATTTTTGTTCAGCTCTCACATTACCCTGTGTCTACTCACTATACGCAAAATATACAGCATGGCATGCAGTCACATCTACAACCCTGTCTTTTTGTTACTGTCTTGACTGCTGCTGGTTTGTGGAATTTTCTTTGTGATCAATAAAGCATTTAGCTACCGGTCTGTCTGTCTACCTATGCAAACTTGTGGATAGCAAATGATCTTTGTAAACTGTGGATCAAGCTAATGTTTACCGCATTTTTACACTTATGGACTACCAATTTGTTTTTAGTAAAGCACTATTAAACCATGGATTGCGAGCATTTTCTGTTCTGAAAGCATGCTTGTAATTCAAAGCATTCATAAATCAAAGCACATTCCCTCATAAGAAATAATGAAAACTGTGGTTCGTCTGATGATTCGTTCCACAACCCTAAAATATTCATATAAAATAATGAATACATAATATAAAGTAAAAATTTAACTAATTAACCTGCACTTTACCTTTGAAAAGAATTATAGCTGTAGTTATTGAGAGAAAGGAGAGGAGGAGGAGAAGAGGGCTTCTCTGTAGGACGGCTTTCACACACACACACACACACACACACACACACACACACACACACACACACACACACACACACAGTTAGCCGACAGAAACTCTCATTCACACATGTGCACACTCACATACAAACACAAGCACACACACACACACACACACATCGTCACAGTGTTATAGTAAAGGTTTTACTGTACTTGAGGTTTACTCCGTGTGCACGTCTGTGTGCGACTAATACCTGTGAATGAAGTGCGCTCCTCACACTGCTCCAAGGTTTCATCAGCCCCTAATTCTTTTTGTCATATGTCCTGCCTGCTATGTGCTGCCTACATCCAGTGAGGAGCGCCTGTGACGTGCCAACATTATTGTTTTTTAGAAAACGAATGATGCTGCCTACAGTACTAGTTAGTGGGGAACAGAAAAGGTGACGATGACGCTGCATACTGTCGCCTGTGCAAACACCACAAACACCACACAACGCCCAGACAAACAAACAAACTGAACTTCTGTTATATATACAGTATATACATTATAAAACACCATCATTCCTGTTCTATAAATTGAAAAAAATATATACTAAAATTATTGTAAGATTCTAGAAGCATATGACCTTTTAAATAGTTTTTTTTTGGTAAAAGCTTAACAAGCAAAAAATAAATAAAATCTGTAGTTTCTGTAACCATGACAAATAAATTTTGCAACATCTTAATAATTTAGCATTTTAGAATAATATACTTTTTCAGGTTTATGTCTTTTTATGTGAAATCTAAATTGTCCAAGTTTCATCTGAATGAAAAAGTTACACTACAATAAAAGGCCATGAAATTGTATTTAACAAATGTGTTTCTTTTTAGCTGTTAAAAATGTGTATGCATATTTACCAAAAGAAAGAACAAAAAAGAATCATGGAGATGTAGATAAGAAGCATTAAGTATTAAACATTAATACATGATGCTATCTGAAAATGTACTTTTCCACCTAGGAGAGACCCTTTTTTCATGTTTTGGCCGAACAGAATTAAAATATAAGTTTATGAAGTGTAAAAGAGTAAAAGTTTAATCCAAATAAATTATGCAGGATAAATTGTACAGAATGTTTCTAACTATGCTATTCTGTTGACTGAGTGTCAGGCCCGAATGTCTGTCAGAGCTACAGTCCGAGGCGGAGTTCAGTAGAAAGGGGGCATGGGTTAAATGCGGTTAGAGGGGAAAAATAAACACCCAAAACAAAAAGTCGCAACAATCTGGCAACCCGCTCACTCACTCACTCACTCACTCACTCCGCCGCTCCCGCTCACTGAGACCCCGCGGCACGGAGCGCATTCAAGCCGGAGCGCGCGCGCGTGAGGGGGGGACCACATCTGGATCGATCTGATCATTTCTGCTGTTTAAAACTCGATCATGGATAAACAAGAAACTACACGCGACTCGATCATTCATCGCTTATCTTTACAAAACCCATTTCCGCGTCTCTAATGTGTACGTGATCCTGGGTGTCTTCGGGAGTTCCACCGGTTCCATGGAGGAGACCTGTTGGATTTTCAAGCTTTGAATTAAAGATAATAAAATAAATAAATAAATAAATAAATAATCACTCGCTCTGAATGGGCGTTATGCCATCGGGGAACGACACCGACCCTGGGGACTGCCACAACACCGAGAGCGTGGGGCTGAACGCGAGTCCGGTGGCCAGCGCGCTGATGTTCGCGGCGGGTGTGCTGGGCAACGCGACCGCGCTCCTGCTCATCGAGGTGCGGCGGCGGAAGGAGCGCAGCCGCAGGCAGCACGAGCATCAGCGGCGCACCTTGTTCCACGTGCTGGTCACCGCGCTCGTGGTCACCGACCTGACCGGCACGTGCCTGGTGAGCCCTATCGTGCAAACCGCGCACGCGCTCAACACCACGCTGATCGCCCTGACCGAGAACCGGGGCGCGTGCCACTACTTCGGCTTCGCCATGACGTTCTTCAGCCTGGCCACGCTGTCGCTGCTGCTCGCCATGGCGCTCGAGCGCTACGTCTCCATCGGCTACCCGTACCTGTACGGGCGGCGCATGAGCACGCGCTGCGGCTACGTCGCGATCCCGTGCGTGTACGTGCTGTGCGCGCTCTTCTGCTGCCTGCCGTTCGCGGGCTTCGGCAGCTACGTGCAGTACTGCCCCGGCACCTGGTGCTTCATCGACATGAACCCTAAGGACAGCGCGGACCGGGTGTTCGCCAACGTCTACGCCACCGTCTTGTTGCTCATCGTGGTCACGGTCGTCGCGTGCAACTGCTTCGTTTCCTATCACGTGGTGCTGATGTACCGGAGGCGCACGGTGATCCGCGGGTCCTCGGTTACGCGCAGCCGGAATGAGCGAAGACCCTTTTCCCTTTCGCAGGAAGTGGAGTACCTCATCCTGTTAGTCACCATGACTGTTGTATTTGTCATATGCAGCCTGCCCTTAATGGTAAGTGTCCAAAGGAACCCAAAAACTTTCTCCCTGTTACCTAAAAGTGCATGCGTAAATGCGAAAAAATTGGGTCCCATGAACAATAGCAAGCCAGCCGTCCTTTATAAGTGCTCTTGTATTTATTATAAACCTCCTAAACTACTGAGCTCTTGAATTTAATGAGTTTAATCCAAATCTTTCCAAATAGAAAACGTTTTGAGCTCTAACATGTTCAGTGAGCGGACAATTCAGGAACAGCCACTTAAATTATCAGGGAAATGTCTGAACAGTACATTAGTACTGATCTGTTCTATTTGTCACATGCAGCCTGTCCTTAATGATAAGTGGCCAAAAGAACCCGAAACCTTTCTTTGCATTCCCTACAAGTGCATGTGTAAATGCTAAATAAATAAAAATAAATAGGGTTTCATAAATTATAGCAAACCAACCATCCTCTTATATTTATTTTAAAAGTTCCTAAACTATTGAGCTCTTAAATTAAATAAGTTTAATCTGAATCTTAATAATCCAATTCTCAACAACAATAATAAATGTTCTCCAAAAAGGAAACTTGCCTCGAACATATTCAATGAGCAGACAATTCAGGAACAGCCACTTTTCTCCCTGTTCCCTATAAGTACACTTTTGTATAAACGAGCAGGATTTCAAGGGAATTATAGCCAACCAACCATCCTTTATGGCAGCACAGTTCGCACTGTCGCCTTGCACCTCCAGGGCCTGAGTTAAATTCCCACCTCACAGTCTGTGTGCGTGGAGTTTGCGTCTTCTCCCCGTGCTTGGTGGGTTTCCCCTGGGTACTCCGGTTTCCTCCAACAGTCCAAAGACACGGAGGTTAGGCTAATCGGCATTCCCAAATTGCCCATAGTGTATGAATGAACGTGTGAATGTTGACAGGAGGTCCTACCACGTTTTTGAAATGGGAATAAATACAATGGTGATCACAATTTGCCTCTACAGTCTCTAGTAGGACTACAGAGGTTGCTAGATGAATGGATGGATGGAACCACTGTTTATAAACGCTGTTATATTTATTATAGCGTTCCCAAATGATTGCTCTCTTGAATTTAATGAGTTTAATCCAAATCTCAATAACAAATGTTCTCCAAAAAGGAAACTTGGCTCTAATCTGTTCAGTGAGCAGACAATTCAGGAACAGCCACTTAAATTATGAGGTAAATGTTTGCATAGTTAGATTATGTTTGCACAGTTAATTAATACTGAACTGATATGTTGAATTTAGCTTACAGTTAAACATCTAAAAAGTTTGAGAACCTCAGCCACAGACTAGAAAATAGCACCCGAGATAGAATCGAATGATGGGAGCTCTGCATCCCCTCGGCCACATCATGTTGGATTTACTTTACTGCTTCGTTGATGTTTTAAGCAAGATCTGAAACGGTGCTGAACACGCAACCGAGGATATAAAAAAACACAAATGTAAAATGCGTTAAAGGTTCTCCGTGTCCTGTTTGGCTTCTCACCTACTGCAGTGTATTTTGGGAATTTAATACAGCACCCTTTTCGATATGTTGTGCACTGTTGTTTTATAATCTGGTATCCGCTGCGATCCTGAAATGGCCTGCGGATCGCTTGTGTCTAAACCATGCAGACCAGGAGCAAAGCCTCTTCTCTTGAAAATATTTGCAGTCATTAAACTGTTTATCAAATCATAGGCAGCTTCTCAATGCAGGTTTATTTCATGAGCCGAACTATTTAACTATCAGTCTCATAAATTAAACATAAAATATATTTTCTCTCGTAATTTTTTACATTTTTATTGGCGCTCTAGAGCATTTCAGTTCATGGACATTCCCACAACCGAGCATGTCAGGCTCAAGTTAACATAATTTATAGGCTGACTTTTGAATTTATAGGTTTGGATTCCAAGAACCTGCTCAAATTGGCACATAATGTTGCAATCATATTACAAATATTACATTTACTACAAATAGTACACACTATTGTGACTGGTGATGATGCTCCAGTTTCCCTATTGTCAATGATATTAATGATAATGACTGGAAGATTAGCAGTTCCAAACTTCTAGTGATCCAACTGTAGATCCCTTGAGAAAAGCCCCTAATCCTTATCTGTCCCCGTGGGGTGTTTATACGACGCTGCACTCTGACCTCAAGGGACATAATTACAGATAGACATGGCTCCTTAACTAGTGCATGATGCATAACACATGGTTTTGTTTCAGGCACAGTTTAAAACACATATTAATGGACATTTGCAAGGCTTATGCCACCGTATTGTATTTAGTACAGATTTCTGGTTTGTGTTTATCATGTCTGCATTCTTATGAACAAAACCATTCAATATTACAGAAGAAGATTTGCATGCCTGTAAAGAAAGAAACACGTTACATGGCAGACCAGTTTTCAGATAAAAAAAAAAAAAAAAAAAAACTAATGTCGGTTTGTGGGAGTATGACAACATAACCAGAAGAACAACTTGCAGTGCGATGGATTGGCACCCCGTCTAGGGTGTACCCCGCCTTGTGCCCTAAGTCTCCTGTAATGCCCCCATGACCCTGAATACAGGATTAAGTGGTATAGATGATGAGTGAGTGAGTGAGTGAGTGAGTAAATAAACACGGTCAATATCAGGTACAACAACTATTCGCATGAAAATAATCAGTAGTGTTGGACACATATTTGTGCAGTTTTATAACGAAAACAGCTGACAGGTTTTACTGAGTGTGCTGGAAAATATGCCCGAGTTCATCTGGTAACTTCATCACACTTGCCTCTTTCCATTTTCATGCAAAACCCAGGCAAGCAAATATTCTTCTATAATGTTATATAGTTATTTCATTCATTTCAAAGTTATTTGTTTGGTAATATTGAATGGTTTTGTACATAATAACGCAGACATGATCACATGTAACATGTATAAGAACATTTATACGAAAGATAACGTGGTGCCTAAGACTTTTGCACAGTATTGTAGCCAATTTGTTGTCCAGAGTAGATGACAATGAAAATTCAAGCTGAAGTGCATTTTTTGATTCAGCGCAATAAACTTGACCTCCTTTACATGATCATAAAGGACTTGCTCTTGTAAAACTTATTACTAGAATAATTATTACCTTATTTTTTTACATAGAATCCTGACTTAGAGGAATTTCTTTGAACCTCACCTGTACATAATAACTGTACTTACCTGAGTGCTTATCTTAGACGAGAATTCTGACTCACTGACTAAAAAAACACACACCAACAACAGAAAACCTCTTTAATTAAAGCCCACCTCTTATGTAAGTCTTATTCCAGTATTGAATTATGTTTTTGTATTTGCGAGTCAGAGATTTGTAAATTAAGCTCTAAATCTGTGTAATTGTGTAATTTTACTCTATTCATGATTCCACCACTTGCGTAAAGGACTGTTTTTTTTTTTTTCTTCCGATGGAAGAATGCTTAAGGCACAATTAACCCAAATTACTGCTTGTGAAGGCAGAACTTCAAAAAGACAAACCTACTCATGTACCAGCACACTATCACTAAAATGTAGCTTTTAAAAAAGCATCATTAAATTGAAATACTGTCATCTAAAAGTCATCCATTATATGCACAACTTCATATTTCATCTAAGCCTGTTTTTCCCAAATGTAAATGATTAATGTTGCAAATTCAATTTAATGACATCATTAAACTGCTTATTCAGCTTTCATAAACGTTAGTTAACCTCATGTCTTTGTACTTCTATGATGAATCTCATTAGTGCATGAAAGACTCGAGATTGCTCGGTGAGGTGCGCTAATGCACGCTTTCATGGATTCCGCGAAGAAAAAAAAGGAACAGGATTTAATCTTAAAACCTTGACGTTTTTCACAAGGACTAAATGACGCCGCAGTCGTGTACAGTATATTCACTATATCTCCTATGTTCAGATGAGGAGAGGACAGCAGATACAGAACTACTCATACTTTCATTATCAGTAAGGTTTAAGTAAGCGTTTGTTATTGTTGTTTTTTTAATCTTATCTCAGCACAGTGAAAGTTGTTCAGACGTCCACCATATCCGCTTGTACACGGATGCTGAGGGTAGAGATTTGATTTAAGATTATGACGCACAGCATGCTAACAAACTGCCAGCAAAACAGTTGTAACAGTAACGGTGACATTACAGAATATTGTAGAGTTTTTATATACAGTACAATATATGGAAGGATAAGAAAATCGACAAAAAAAAAAAAATGTACCTGCATTTCTTAAAAAAGTTCTAAAAAGTTCTTAAAATAATCATGATCATCAAAAAGGATGTTCAAGCCAAACTGTGACTTTTGATTATGAAGAATGAAAGAGCACAGTTATGAGAGTAAGAACTCCCTTTATTTCTCTTTATAATCCCCTGCTACTTACTACTAATGCACTTATCTCAGCGTTTCACTAGTGCTTGGACACCATCGAGGTAGAAAGTTTTGTTGGCTGCCTGCTTCACGTCCGAAACGCTTTTGCACATTACAGGAACTGGGCTGCTACTTATTGCCACATCTCCCATAAAGTTCTGACCTCGCTCCACGTTTGGGCCATTACAGGAGTTCCCGGGAGTTCCTAGGAGGCCAGCATTTCAGATATGTTTTCGATCATGGCTCTGGCGTACTGAGAAAACTTTCTACCTTGATGGTGTCCAAGCACTAGTGAGACGCTTGGATAAGTGCATTAGTGTAGCAGGAGATTATATAGAGAAATAAAGGGAGTTTTTACTAACTGTGTTCTGTCATTTTGCTCAGTCAAATGTCCTGGTTTGACTCGGACACCCCTCGTGATATAGCCGTATGGCCCAGCCTTCTCCTCCTCTAAGCCTTGTCATCCTCTAGCAGAGTTTGACCCAACTTTGCCTCGTATTGATTTCGTGAAATATTAATAATTGGCACTTAAAAGCTGCCGGCGCACGACCCAAAAAACGATCTGTGAGAATAATGAGGGGAAAAGTCGCAGCTCAGGTTACGTTGCATTATGTGTGCAGGAAGTGATTTCTACTATTGCAGGCGATTAAAATCTCATTTAAAGCAATATCGGGGCAAATGGTGCTTTCGTACTCGCTCGGACAAACGCACTTGTTTACTTTTACAGCTGAAAGCATTGAACAGCTTTACAGTAAAGCAGTGAAAAACTCTGCGATTTTAGACCTTTCAGTACAGTAACCATAATCATTCTTTGCTTGTTTGCTCTGTCGGCTTCGTAGCTTCAGGATAAACCCTAAAAAACACACTCCAGACGTTGTGTTAAAAATGAATGGTCTACATTTCTAGTAGCGTTTACTCAGGCACATGCATGTCAGGTATAGAGCTGATGGTTCTGTAATTGAGTTTATCTGATGTCTAGGGTTGACGCTGAATCCTGACGCTGAATCAATTGCTGCAATGTGATTCGTCTTATTTAAAGTTATAATCGAATCATCGTTGAAGCAATAAAAGGTCATTGTCGTCACCTAGTGTCTCAATTTAACATGTGAACGAATTTATATTGAATTTCGATTTCGCAACAAACAAATGCCAGACTACACCTCTTCTATTCTTAATGTTGTTTTTCGAGGGCCAGCCCGGAGAGAAACAAAACCAACACGCCAGTGGTACTGCAGATCGTTTCTGAATTAAGTCATACAGGGAGTGGGCAGAATGAAAGCCGTCCATGACTAGACCAGACAAGATGACTTGTTGAGGCTGAATTCCAGAAAATACCTCAGAGGGAAATGTTTCCTCACGAAAGAAAAAAGCAAAAGGGACTGATGATAGAGTTCAGATTGCAGAAGCAGCGATCGTTCCGTCCTCAGAAGGCAACGCAGACCCTCGAGGGACAGAAAGACAAGACGTTTGACCATGGTTGAGGACCAAAAAAAAAAAAAAAGTGAGCTCAGTAACATGACTAAGAAGGTCTGGATGGTCTGTGTAGGATGTGCGACATGTGGCGAAATGTTCAGCCGACCTGTACACGAATGCATAAAACGGTCAGCTCGTTACGGGGTGGTGTTGAAATAGCGCACGAGAATGCGACCTCCCAGTAGAGCACGTAACGAGACGGTTCCTGGCCTTTTCACCCACACATACACAGACAAGCACATGCTGCATTCTCATGACACCAATGACCTTTACATAACCTTTGAAGTGAAACTTGCTCCAAAGTAAACTAAATGACAAACTACAGTTTGCAGGAATCTGCATCATAACATGGGATAATATGGGAAAATATGAATTAAAGCCGGAATCAGTTTGCGATCCTAGACTATTATCAAGTGCCCTCAGATCATTAGCCCCGGATCAGATTTATAGATTTAGATCCCAAATGGACAAACCAGACGCAACAATGCAATCTAAACAGAGGCCATGTATTTGGGCTAGTAGGTTAGCTTTTTTTCTATGCTAGCTAGTTAATTTCAAATCTTTTAAACTAGCTAGCTACATTACTTAATGTATGACATATGTCAAAGGACAATATATTGATATGTATATATTTATACATGCATACTTCACATGCCTTAAGAAATTTTGCCCTGAAGAACTGAAATTTTGCAAGAAATTTGCCTCGGCATGTGAAGCATTTCCGCTTGCGCATTACTAAGCCAAACCAAACGCCATTCAGAACTTGTTTGCAACAGTGTTAAGCCAAGCAAAGCGAGTTTACATTTTTTTTTGTGGGTTTTTTTTTTTTTTTTTTTTGCAATTTGTGCAAAAAGCGAGGCCAGTAGCATGCAGAAAAAGGAGCCACTTTTAGTTTCGTTTTTAAAGAGGAATCATAAATTATGGTTAAGTTTTAGTGAGGTTTAATGTCTATTTATTTCATATTTCACTTCATTTACCTGTCTCATACAACCTGTGCAAAAATATGATTATAGTGTTAGAAATGATTAATATTGGTAATCCGGAATGGATTAAATTTGCTATTTATTTATTTATTTAATACATTTCATTCACCTGGCATTTTAGCGTTTGTGGACATGCAAATAAATGAGGCACACTTGAGCAGTGAGAGCTTTATCTCTCAGGGAGATGGTTAAGTTTTGAAATAATTTCCTTTTACAGAGAGGCAGTTTTGAGGAAACATGTTAAAGGCACCGAAACGTTTTAGATCCCTGACGCATCTAAATAATTCCACTGTAAAGGTGACGTGTCATTTTATTTATTTTTGTTTTCTTCAGTTAGAAGTTGAGGTCTGAAATTAATTCCAGTGAAGCAGAGGTGTGTGTGTGTGTGTGTGTGTGTGTGTGTGGTGTGTGTGTGTGTGTGTGTGTGTGTGTGTGGGATTACAGGAGCTCGAAAATATTCTTATCTACAAAAGGGAGGTCGTATAGAAAGATTTTGTGAACTACTGAACTAATCTATTGAACTAAAAAGAACTTCAGCCTTATAATAGATGAAACACTAAAAAAGGAAAGAATTTGATTAGAATATTAATTAGCAGTGGGATTATTTCAGAGACACCAGCAGTAATTGAAACGGAAACCTGAGGGCAGGACTGACACCAAAGTACCTTAAATGACACTTACAACTCCAGGTGCCGTAAAAAGTGCAAAATTTTAACTAGTTTAGTTAAGTGCAGACATTTCAATTTTAAGGTTTAACAGTTAGTGTCTTACACACACAGTTGCAACTTCTTCGAACTAAAACTGATAAGAACAAAGTATCAAAGCGAATACCAGTTTAAATTGTGATTTAAATTGACACGTCCACCCACGCCCACATCAGAAGAGATTATAAATCCATTACAGAATATCACACCAATGCCAGCTTGCATGCCTCTTTACAGGGTGGCATTTAGCTCACGCATTCAATGCAACCTGCATAATGACACAGCCTCAGGCACACAGCAGATAATCCCTAAAGTGTGGGAGTTGCAGTTTCACGCTTTCCTGCACACCTGGGCTGTGTCACGTTTTCATAAACAAGCCTTTATGAGATGGATTCACCCTGACCTGAAACCTGAGAGGACAAGTACCACCTGCCGAAACACATTACAGTGCGTCCGGAAAAAGTATTCACGGCGCTTCACTTTTTCCACATTTTGTTATGTTACAGCCGTATTCCAAAATGGAATCGCTCACTTTGACCAGGCGGCATGCAGAAATGTTTCTGTTCCCCTGTGCCTCGATACAATCCTGTCTCGGAGGTCTACAGACAGTTGCTTGGACCTCATGGCTTGGTTTGTGCTCTGACATGCACTGTTAACTGTGGGCCCTTACTGTATATAGGCAGGTTTGTGTCTTTCCAAATCATGTCCAATCAATTGACTCCAATCGAGTTGTAGAAACATCTCAAGGATGATCGGTGGAAACAGGATGCACCTGAGCTCAATTCTTTGTGTCATGACAAAGGCTGTGGCTACTTATGTACATGTGTTTTTTTTTGTTTGTTTGTTTTTTATTTGTAATAAATTTGCACAAGACTTCAAACAAGTTTCTTTCATGCTGGGTATTGTTTGTAGAATTTTGAAAAAATGAGTGAATTTAATCCGTTTTGGAATAAGGCTGTAACACAACACAATGTGGAAAAAAGTAAAGCGCTGTGATTACTTTCCGCATGCACTTTATACAACGACCGAATGTACGTAATCTCCAAGACGTCATAGGCTGCACTTTTAGCTTTCCTGGTTTGTCGCGTGAGAACTTGCGCTAGAGGCTAGCATTACAAGAAACCAAACTTGAAAAGGAAATTGGTTCAATTGTTTAACCAAAAATTCTAGCAAGCTTAGAATCTCCGGAATAATTCATTATTGTTTACATTTAAGATGCATTTGGAAAAAATATCATGGTCCCAACATTTGCGAAACGATCAGCATCTCCGCTCAACGGCTGCGCAAGACACAGAACTGTAGATATGAATGATGTGCCATTAGCGTCCCAACAGACAGCGCGTGAGCGAATCAGTGTGTCTCTGTGTGCGTCAGCCATCGCAGTACCTCGCTCTCGGCGTCATGACACAGACACGCCTGCTTCAATGCTGCACTATAAATCAATCAATACACAGACGCACACACACTAATCATGTTATTATCACTCAGGGGATAGAATCAGGAGTGGTTATTTATTTATTTATTTATTTATTTATTTATTTATTTTAATAATAACTTGGGCCATTACGGAGGCCTGGATTATAACCGCCCAATTTCCTATATGACACACAAACACTTACACACTTTCATTCATTAGTTGACTCATCCCAGCGGCCTGAAAGGCATTTCATCATGTAATTGCATGTCAGAAACTCAGAAGGTCCTAGGCTACACCACAAGGGTGTACGAACAGTCCATTAACATGATCACGTCGGTTTACAAGCCAAGATCCGGTTCGAGCGTCAGTGTGATCCGGTGCTGAATTTAATCATATCGGAGTGAAAGTCAATCGACTCTTTATTTGTTTATCTGTATCTTTAAAAAAAAAATCGTATCTCGTATGACGTGTATCGAGGGAGATTCACACACTTAGTGGAGGATTTGTACAAATGGCTTCGATCTTAATAGCGCAACAACCTTCTGACCTGATTCATCATGAGGTCGCTTGACTTCGACTATAAACCCCCAGAGTTGTCTGGTGAGTGCACAACATTTTGATTTTGTTCAAGTGTTTTAAGAGAATCATATATCATATATAAACAAGTCTTGCTTCGCTGTGTCCATCTGTAAAACCTTTTAATCGAAATCTGTCTGATCAGACGATTATAAGCGAACAATGCAAGAGGGTCAAAACAATCATGGGCTGAAACAGCTAATAAACCCGTCATGAGGGGAAATAACGAATAACAAACTGTCTGTTGGTTTTCTAAATGAAACCAAATTCGGCCTGAGCTCAGTGCCAGCTGCTGAGTCATGGAGAATCGTCGCTCACTCGTACATTTTGTTTTCTTAACATATTTCCAATACACCCTTAGCTACAGTACGTACCATCAGATGCATCAAGCTCAACCAGTCAGTGTTTGCCTCATAAACTTACATCAGCGAATTACTGATTCAAACTAATTGCCTGGTGAAACGTTACCGCCTCTTTAGCGTGCCGTTTATATCGGAGTCAGTGTTAATGGCACCCGTTCGCCTTCGGGAAAGTTTTTTTCCCTGTTTTTCCACGTGCGTGCCTCATGTTTACTGTACAGGTTTTGGGGGGGAAAAAAAAAACTCACATTACATACTGGAAGTTAAACTTACGATCTTATAGGTCGCTTTAAGAAGATCTGGGAATTCGTACAGAAGGGGCGTTCAAGTCAAACCGGGACTTGTGTGACACACAGAGCGCTTGTTCCCAACTTGCGGAAGAGACGCATCTGTCTGCGTGAACTGTAAAGGAGTTCCTGGGAGGCCAGCGTTTCAGATTTGATGCAGTCAGTCCAATCATGTCTATAGTATACAAGCAGTAGTAAAACGCTGAGATCAGTGCACGAGTGTAGCCGGGGATTAAATCAAAAGTCCCTGAACTTGCATATACATACACATACAGTATATACCCGCTTATTCACAATACTGTAATCGCAAAGCCGTCAGTAGAGCTGCGATTCCACGTGAAATAGCCAGAGGATGGATGTTTCTACTCTGTCCAGTAAATATTAAAGGGGTAAAGAATGACATCTGTAATAAATATCTGTACTGTGTGTACTTTGTAACAATACACTCACATCCTAGAAAACATCACCCTACTGTATTTTATTTAAATTCACTTTCTTTTTTCTTTTCCCGGTGAAAATAGGACCGACCTGACCTGTAGCAAGTGTGTTTTTTTTTCTGAAGGATTGAATAAATTTTTTTATTTGTTAATTTAAAATAAAAAGAAAAAAAAGAGAGAAAGAGATTTTAGGATATACTAATATATATTTTATGGTACTCGCTTGTATTCGCAGTAAGGCTGGGCAGTCTGACAAACTTATTTAAATATTGATATCTCATTGAAATAATTAATATAAAAAATTATATTTAAAATAAATTCGTTAGCTTTAAAAACCTTTAAACTTGTAAAATGTATTTTATAAATGTATATATTATTATGATAAAAAAATGTATAGCAATTCTTATCCTTTGTACTTTGAAATCGTCCATTTTTGTAGACAATCATTTTCCTGTTATTAGTGTTTTTCATGTAATTAACACAACTTTTTATTAGCAAACCTACTGTATATAACATGATGCATCGCCGATCTGTCAATCAAAGTTTTTTTTCTGCAGAAATTCTTAATTTAATGTAGCGATCAAATTTTTTTACTTTTTTTTTTTTCTCACAACTTCTAACCACATGGTGTTCTTTGATGGGAACTCAGTTTACTACATTTAGTTATGTTGTTGCGCTGCCGACGCAAAATCCCTTTTTAAAAAGAATTATTAAGAAACTGATCTTAATATCTGTGCCTCGGTTTGTTCAGTTCCTTATTGCATTTGCATATTTTAAAGGCCAAGCGAACTCTCAGTAAATTATGATCATGCACGAAATGACTCCTCGGGCCTTTAGTTCAGTAAAAGAAGGTCACAAGTCTAACAGTAACACACGTCTTATACCACATCTGTGGAACTGAGAAATGAATTGTCACTCTCAGGATGAAGTCGTGTCCCTGAACATGAAGTCATGTAAGTGATTTAAAAATAGCTCGTAAGTCATGGCTGGATTTATTGAGGCGGATTGACTCGATGGTCCTGAATAATAACCTGATGTTTACTTTAGTGGCAAACCGCCAGTGATCACAGCGATACGGAGACTTCCAAGGAATCAAATATAGTTAAAGGATACAAGTCAGGAGATTATATATATATATATATATATATTTTTTTTTTCTTCCTAGCACTTTCAGCCTTTTTTTATATCAGCCTTTTATATAAAGTAAAAAAAAAATGCCTGCAACAAGGCTACAAGATCCTAAATCTGTGTCATAAGCAGGTGGACTTTATCTCTCGCCGGAAGTATGTCAATTTCGACCACGTCCAGGCTTCACTTCTTCAAAATCATCTTTTTGAGCATGCATAACTTCCCCTAAACATCTCCGCTTGCAAACATCTTTAGCTGCATGATCATCCATTGTCTTGTGACTTACAGTAAATTAAACTAATTGATGCTAATCAGCTTACCGATTGCGGTAAAGCCTCGTAAATGTCTCCATAATGTATCCATATTACCCAGCAGACGTTAATTAGAGCGTCTCTGCTCATACAAAACAATTTAATTAAATAAGGTATCGCACATCTTTAAAAATGAGATTCAAAGCAAGATTTGTCCATGACGTTAAATAAAAGTGTAATTAAATGCAAAGGCAACACTGTGTTTGCTTGGTGTTTGGATGCGCCATCACCTGGCAAAACAGTCATGCCATAATTCTTCATGGAAAAAAAATGTAATCCCATGTCACCCGTTTATATGTCACAGGCTAAAGTTCTGCAAAAAAAAAATTCATGCAAGATTCATGCAACCTTTTCGAATAGTCAATTCCTAGACAGCAAAATAAACACGGCGTGAGACAATCGTGCTCCAGGTCTTGACTGATGAGCTGTCTTTCATGAATAAACACTTCTCTGGGTTCACCTGCGCTGACTCTGGACATCTTCTATTATTGCTATTCTTGTGACAACCAGGAAGGGTATCAGGATGTTTGCCTTTGGCGTGGTTTAATGGTGTACAACAGATTTCATTACCCTCATGTTGTGATCTTGTATACAGCATTTAACAGAGTCGCAAAAATGAGTGCAGGAACAGCATGGCTTACTCATCAGTGAAGCATTTGGATCTAAAACTAAACTAAGGATTATGTAGTTGGCGTGATTTAAGGGGAAATGCCGCATTACGCATAGTTTACATGAAAACATTTAGTTTCTCATCAAGACCCTGATTACATATACTGAATTTAATTTAATCAAGTAATCTGAAGATGAAAGAACTATAGGATCCATGTCACTTGATTAAAGTGTGTAAAGCTGAAGCGGGTAACATCTCAGCCCTGTAATGCTGCAAAAAAAAAAAAAAAAAAAAAATGCACTTGTGGAAACAAATTTAATTGAAGGTTTTTCTCCCAGTGTATGCTGTGTGCTACGTTAGTAGGGATGTCCATAACATTACAATGCAAAACATTACGCCTGGTATTGTGCAGGTTCCCCTCTCACCATCGGGGCAGCAAGCTGGGATGCACTGAGTGTTCTGGTGCCTTTCTATCAATTTGTGCTGCATTGGCTTTTCTTCGGGATTACAATATCAATTTGCATTTCATCTGATTTGAATAATGGATATTTTCAGATTCCTGGTTCAGTAAACTCCATATTGATTGTTGGTTTACAACCGTATAACGTCCGGTTGCTGAGATACGGCGTCCATGTGCGAGTTTGGTTAGAAGGAGCGCCCTGGGAAGATGTTGAAATCCTATTTTTTAGAACATTTCAATGATGATTCCATGACATGGTAAGAAAAAGCACTTTGACCGAAGCACTTGGTTAGTAACCTTGTAACCCAGCGTGAGTATCTAAGTAATGACGGAAACTTCAAAGCACTTTTTGTAAGTCGCTCTGTATAAGAGCATCTGCCAGATGCCTAAACGTAAATGTAAAAAAGGGAATCCTCAGAGTCATTTGACACCAGGATTTCCCCGCAAGCCATAAAAATAACTTCTCCAGTTTTATAGAAAAAAAAAAAGAAAGAAAAAAGTGTGTTTTTATATCATGTCTGAAATAAAATGCTCGGATAGTGTTCATTAAAGTGTTTCAAAATGATATTTAGGATTCTGTTTAAAGATAAGGTAAAGTACCAGTCTCCTCTAGATTACAGGACAATACTACATTATCTAAAATAACACATATGGCATTAGGTAATTAACCAAAAACAACAACAACAACAAAAACAGTCAGATGTTATTTTAAGACATGAAGGTCAGCTGTTCTGGATCAGTTCTTGCAAGAACAGTGTTGTGTCGAGTGCGCCATGATGAAACTGTCTCTGATGGAGACCTTCCCAGGAAAGTAAGACCAAAACGTAGCTCTGCTGCAGAGGAGACGTTCATTTAGAGTCACCAGCCTCAGAAATCACAGATTAACAACCAGCACCTCAGATTAGAGCCGTTAGCAGAAGCGGGTCCGGATCACGATTGTTCAGGACTACTCAATAGTGCATATAAGCATGCATACGAAGCATTAAATAATTTACATGGACACAAATAGCATTTACAGCCACCATATTGCACCCAAGACACCAAGTACGCCTTCAGCTTCTGTATTAATAATTGCGTAATGTCAAACAAAACAAGGTCATATAATTAGATCAAGTGTTAACAACAACTCTCTCGCATACACTGCGCATTTCCCGCTGCTTTAAATACCACGTTACCTCCTAAACCTAATACAATTATAACAAAAAGTCGGAAATTATTTGATAGAAAAGTCGACTGTAACCATGAAGTTTCAAGCAGTTAAGTAGCTTAAAAAACTCTGTGGTTTCAGATCGACCCATTTCTGCAGCTTTACGGTTGTGGTTCTGCACTGAAAAAAAAATAATAATAATGAAAACAAAAGTGACAATTTAAGCATTAATTTTGCAATAAACTGACTATGCATAAAAATGTGCATCAGTGGTTTTATTTTTTTTCATTCAGTGTAACAAAATTGTTAGCTGCTCGTTTAAAAATACAGTTCTTTCATTTATGATACTTCTACTCAAAGTGCATGTGGTTTCTAATCTTAACAACACACACACACACACACACACACACACACACACATGCGCACACACTGCACAAGTGCAGATAGCAAGTGCCGGAAAATAACACCAACTAGAAAGTACACCTTGAGAGCAGTGAACCGCAGGCTTGTTGCTAATTTTGAAACCGAGCTGAAATAGTTGAGTCTGAACTGCTGACGGCTGAGAGAGAGAGAGAGAGAGAGAGAGAGAGAGAAGAGGGAGAGAGAAGAGGGAGAGAGAGAGAGAGAGAAGTGGGAGAGAGAGAGAGATCTTCTGCAAATATTTTGTCACGGGTTTCTTCAAAGTGCCTGACGAACCTTGCTTAGAAAATCTCACATAATTTAACATCAAGTTAATCTTGTGAATCATGTGACCATTTGGGGTTTTGTTTGTATGTTTGTTTGTTTGTTTGTTTATTTGGAATGACACGCCCTCTGTAGAGAATCCTGATGACTGACTCTTGCACTTGTCAAATAAATAAATAAATACATTTGCTGTGAGTTTAGCAATAAAAGACAACGATTGGAAGATGAGCAAAGCTAAGCTCTGATCTGATGCTCTGCAGGTTCCCGTGTCTGACGTCCTGACAGCTGATGCTTGCACTTAGGTTTATACCAGGCTTATGTGCCCATATAAACATTGCCTTTAAAGGAAAACACCACCCTGAAAGACATTAAAATATACTTGTGGTTGTGTAACCTTGCTATTCTCATATTGTTACGAGTTTTAATAGGCATTTTATTGATTAGGAGAAAGAAAGTAAATAAATCCCTGATCTCAAACATAAATCAGGTTTCCAGACAAACCAGTCTTTATAATTATTTAATGCGTTCTAATTTTATTTGATAAAGAAATCCTGAGTTCAAACTGTTCAGCTTCCTGCTGATGGTAGCGTTGCTGCTTATCCGCTCAAGCTTCAGACTCTGGGAGATCGAGTTCTTTTTGTTCAGCTGCACCTGACTGTGGAAGGCTCTCGCAGAGTATCTCAGGATGCCACAGACTATTGATGCTTTTAAATCTGGTCTTAAAACGTATGTTTTTATCAGGAAAAAGATAAGTTTTAATTCGGTTCGAATGGATTTGTAGCACTTTGAGATTTGCTTCAAATATAAAGAGCGTTATAAATAAAATTTATTATTATTATTATTATTATTATTTCTACCTTAAAATGAGTGATGCCGCTTTAGTCATTTGATGCCTGCAGCTTTCCGAAGCACGAGATTAAAACTGTAAATGTTGTGATTAAAACTGTAAATGTTGTGATTAAAACCGTAAATGTTGTAATTAAAACTGTAAATGTTGTGATTAAAACTGTAAATGTTGTGATTAAAACTGTAAATGTTGTGATTAAAACTGTAAAAGTCATAATATTCCCATTTGATTCCCTAAGTTTCTTAGGAATAATGCCGTCTTGTGTTTCCCCTTTTCTCTCTCATCAGATCCGAGTGTACATCAACTCGATACAGAAGCGCAACGAGAGCAGGACTGACCTCATCGCGCTGCGCTTCATCTCCTTCAACCCCATCATCGACCCGTTGGTGTTTATCATCTTCAGCCCCTCGAGGCTGCGGTTTCTTTTAGGGGCGCTGTGCAAAGCCGGATACAGGAACTCCATCTACCGAACTTCGCTGGCCAAGAACTCGGACGCTCAGCTCGACGCCTCTCAGTGCCCGAACCTCACCGTCACCACTGAGATCACACACATAAATAAATCCCCTCAGATGATATGACAAAAGGATTTGACATGAAAGTAAAACTTTAAAAAATTAATAAATAATGCATGAATGGATGAATGTACTTCACAAGCCGTGAGGCAGCATGTGGGAATCCCAGACGCTGCAGGACCAGAGGAGGGGTTTGGTGATGTTATGGTGACCGAAGCGGTCCGGTTGTTGTTGTTGTTATTGCTGTTGTAGTGTTCTTTGAAACCACTAAGGTATTTTTTTTTTTTGAGTAAAGACTGATTTCATTTAGCTCTTAAAAAAAAAACCAACATGACCGACAACATGAAGTATGTTCTGGATGCCTTTTTACAGCACATATCCGAGTCATAGACTTCACTGGAAGACCGATAAAGCCATACCTGCAGATCCGGAGGAATCTTCCGTCGCCAGGACATGAAGCGTTTATCGAGGTTTAACTGAAGCGCCGCTACGTTACGCCGTCAAGCTAAATCGCGAACCTGTCATTCATTAATTTAAACGGGAGTTTCTAATTTCAAAGCGTTCGTACGCAACGTGTTTTTGTGTTTTCATGCTGTAGGTATGATATGTTGTAATACAGGATGCTGATATATGGGTTCAAAATGTACCTCATTTCATGCAGTACTGAGATTGCATTTGCACTGAGCTGTGAAAAAAAAAAAAAAACAACAAAAAGATGTCGAGCTTGTATTTGTGACTGTACGATTAATACAAATAATGTTGTTGTGAAACTGTGGGTCAGGTTCGTTTGACTTCTGTCAGAAGCATTAATAATTCCACAGAGTCAGAAGGCAAAAAAAAGGGGGGGGGGGGGGGAGGAAATCTTTGATTCACCGCCACAGCTGTTGTATTGTGTAAGAATTGAAATACTTTGGGTTTTTCTTTCCCACTACAAAAACGATCTGTCTTTGCTTTTTTGCTGGCATTCGTAGTCGGTTCCACCACCAACAATCTATTCGGCTGAAACAGAATATCCCTTGACGCTGGAAATGTTGCAGATTTTTTTCCCAGAAACACCAAAATCACATACATGATTCATCTACAGTATGTTAGGGAAACAGTGGGAATGTGTAATATTATTGTCAGAACTGTATTTTAGCTATTCAGGAATGTGATGTTGCTGTCGCTGTCACTGTATTAAGGACCAAATCTTTGCCTTCCCATGAAATACAAAAAATAAACCACAAATGTATCGAGAGACGTAAGAATACAATTGCTCACTTTTCTTTGGGAGAGAATAAACAAAGTCGAATAACGAGATCCTGTAATCCTTATGTACTTTACTGTAACCGGTGAGTTTATGTACTGTGAATTCCCAGAAAGCTGAAACACCAAATGTGTGTGTTTCCTGATATTTATCTTGTATGCAACCGGCCTCTTTATTTGGGAAAAGGTTCAAAACATTCAAGAGTACAGCTTTTCAAGGCAGCGGTGGCGCAAACAGTTACGGCTATGGGATACTAATCAGGAAGTCGTAGAATTCGAGCCTCGGCGCTGCCAAGCTGCCACTGTTGAGCCCTTTAACACGGCCTTTAACCCTGTCTGCTCCATTAGGTGCTGCACCCGAGCTCACACTGCACTCTGACCCAAGTCTAACTGGTTTATGTAAAAAAAAAAAAAAATCACTGTGCTGTAAGGATCATGTGACAAGTATTGAATTTTAGAATGTATGAATAGGATTAGTGGTTAGCACTTGCACCTCCGGGGTCCAGGGTTTGATCCCCGGCCAGGCTTGTTTCCCTTCTCTGTGTGCATGGAGTTTGCATGTTCTCTCCGTGCTTGGTGGGTTTCCTCCGGGTTCTCCGGTTTCCTCCCACAGTCCAAAGACCCGCAGATTAGACTAATTGGCGCTCCCGAATCGCCCGTAGTGTCTGAGTGAGTGTATGTGTGTGTGCCATGCGATGGAGTATAATGTAAAGCGGAGGATTAAGTCAGCTAATTATTTACTAAACCAAGCATGTCGAAGAGCTTTGTAATGGCAATAGCAAACCTTCATATGCTTCACAACATGTGCATTCTGAGATGCTTTTCTCCTCACCACGGCGGTAAAGGGTTATCATTATTTGTGGTGCCGCAGCCTCCCCGTGAGTTTGAACCAATTCAAATATTCATCAACAAGGTGTTTCGGGAGGTTTGTTTCAAAAAGATGACCAAAGTCATTTAGATCGGCATTCTGATTGGTGTAAATAAGTATTTGGTACAGGCCTTGACATAAAAGTAGACAGTAAGTATATGTAGAGAAGTGCTGATCTACATCTCCAGATTAAATTCAATCAACACTCATTGATGCAGTCAGTCACCTGATTTCTTCAAAATGGCAGTACGTAAAAATTAGGCTGATGATTTTGTGCTGTAAAAGCAGAAAACTGGACTAGGAGAAAACAAAAACAATGGAAAAGAATTCCTGGCATGGAGAAAAACCTGTTAAATCTAACACAGACCCAGGATTTTCAGGAGAACGGTCTTGTTTATGTACTTTCCACAGATCGCCAGCACAGCTCTATCAGGAAGCTCGAGTTTCACACGGCCAAACAAATAATGAGTTTGTGCTCATTGCTCGAAAGCAGCAGATAGATGCAATGAAAGTCCCGAGAATTTTTAGCAATTCACTAAAGTGGAACGAGGATTAAAGTCTCTTCGTCTAAACAACAGTTGCATCAACGCGGTCGATTGTTGCGACTGCGCACTGAGGAATTGCAGCACGGCAGTGAAAGACTTTATACAGGTAAACTGTCGTGTACAGACAAGTCCGCTACCAAGAGCTGTTTTTCTTTCCTTCTCAGAGGAGATTCCATTGCTAATCACTTTTATACCTGATTTTCGAACGGGGGCTGTCACGGACAGAGGAATCTTATAAGCATGTCCGTGTCAGTTTTACTTGGCGAAAGTTACCGGCATTGAAAATCCTTTCATTAAAATACGTGTCTGGGAAAACTGCTTACACGGTAGAAGTTTCAGGCGTTCCCGAAATGCAATAGGTTCCCCATTTATCCATACCATAAACAAACCTGCAGCATTTTAAAGGTTGGGTACAGTCTTCCCTGATGCCACAGACATCCATAACCAGAAGGCCACAATTTGCCGTGCTCCTAGGGGAAAGGGATGGCACATAGTCACGTGTACATGTTAATACCCCATATTTCAATTCTAGTTTTCCAACCCGGGCAATATTTAATACTTAAGCAATAGCTTGTAGACCAGCCTTTCGCTGCACTGACTTAAAGGAATCATTTTCTGTAGGAAATGATCAGTCTCTCACATTATTGTAGAGGGATTTTGGCCAACATTGTTTCAGTTCTCTCTAATTGCGCAGCTCGCTGTTGGAGTGAGTTTGACTAGGCCGGTCCAAAACATTGATGCTTTTCCTTTTCAGTCATTCTGATTTGATCTGTGTGCTTCAGATCACTGTCTTGTTTCATGACGGAATTTTGACTAAGCATTAGCTCTAACACAGATGTCCTCACATTTGACTCTAGAATCCTCGGTATGCTGAGGAGTTCATGGTCGACACAATGGCCGCAAGGTGCCCAGGTCCTGTGGCTGCAAAACAAGCACAAATCATCAACCCTCCACTTCTTTTTAGGGAGAAGATTTTTCTCCTGGCAAACCTTCCAAACCTACTGTACTTGTTCAGTCTTCTTCTAATTGTGCTGTTATGGCCTTTAAAATTTAACATGCTACTAAGAACCACTATGACCAGATGGTTTTACACAAAAACAAGTAAAATTAAAAGAGGGGGTACTAACTTTTGAACATGACTTTGCATAGCATGAGCAGCAGTTAAACAGTTGCAGTCAACTGTCAAGGCATAGGATAAATAAGGCAGCAACTGAACAGACAGTTCTTGAAGTTGACGTGTTGGAAGCAGGAAAATGACTTTCCTACCCGTGACTTTCATAAGGTCCAAATTGAGCAAAACCAATTTAGCAGGTCTTGTTGGGTGTCCCATTGTTTAGTAACGACAAACACCTTTGTTGAAAGGAATGAAATCCAGTGAACTAACAACTGAGTCACTGCTGCCCAAGGTTTCTTCATGCACATGGGGAGAAAAGACTAGCATGCATGGTCTGATCCCACAGACAAGCGACAGTAGCACAATCAGTAGCACAAATTGCTAAAACCATTAAAGTCGGCTTGCAGCATATGGGACTATGTACAGTACCCACGATCTGGTCAGAGTGCCCATGCTGAACCCTGTCCAGTGCCAAAACAACCTAAAATTGACACATAAGCATCAGAACTGGACCATGGAGCAATGTAAGCTGACTTGTCGGACGAATCATGTTACATCATGGGCAGAGGTGGGAAGAGTAATAAACTTTTGTACTTAATTCAGTAAAATTTAACTGAAGTACAAGTAAAGTTGCCATTATAAAAATCTACTCAAGTAAAAGTAAAAAGTAGCTCATTAAAAATTTTCTTTTTTAAGTTACGGTTTTAACTTAAGTTACCGAGTTCCTTTTTTAAAAGCCGGGGTGGGATGGGGGGATTCTAGCGTAGTTCAAAAAAGACAAGCGAATATAAACCTCAGACTAGTAGTTTTTAATTGAAGGAACACCTTTGCATAATAAAGCTGTTGCCTTTCTTGTGCTTGAAATCAAAGTGGTCGCCTAAATATGGTGTGACGCTTTGTGATGGATAGCCAAGGGGGAAAAGAGCTCAGAGCCAAGAATAACGTTCAGCACAAAACCTTTATCAGCCTCTTTCACTTTTTAACTCAAAGTTATAATACAAAACATAAAGTAAAAGTAAAGAAAAGGGTAAAAGAATAGAGCGTTTCGGGGACGTGTGAGCGGCACACCTGAGCTCCGACTCCATTCTCTCCTTCTCACACACACCTCCGCAGCAACTGGGGGAGGGGCGGCAACTCCTAAAAGGACAACATACACACGTACATAATGTGGTATATAACATAGTAGTGGCCGTTACAATGGCCAGGGGTTTGATCATGAGAATTTGATGGCATTTCGCTTTCAGCTGGGTCTGCATCACTGGCATCCGTCCGTCTCCATCGTTCTTGTGAGTTTAGCGCGTTTGTTCTCTCCGTCCATTAATCAATCAGTGCAGTGGTTTCCGGGTGCAATTTTTTTCCTTCCCCGTTGTATAATTTTTTATTATTTTCATTTATTTCTTTTTTACTCAGTAGCTAATATGATTTCAAATGTAGCGAAATACAATAACATACTTAAGTAAAAGTAAAATTACAGATTTTAAAAATGCGAGTAAATGTAATTCGCTACTTTCCACCTCTGATCATGGGGACGGCCAAATGCATGTACATTGTGTGCCTGATTTAGGGCTGCACCTGGATGCCCTGCGGGGGACAAAGCCAGCTAGCAGGGCTTGTCTCGTGGTAATGTCGTGGGGAAACGATGTTCTTCTAGGAAACCTTAGGTCACGCATTTCATATGGATGTCACTTTTACATGTATCTCCTATCTAAACATTGATCAACACTCCATCATGGAAACAGTATTAGGAAACTAATAGCAGTGGCCCCTTTTCAACGGTTTGAGGAACGAAAGGTTCCAGGTGTTGACTTGGCCTCTAAATTCCCCAGATCCCAGTCTGAGCAAGCGTTTGTGGGATGTGCCAAATTAACAAATCCAATTCATGGATGCAATTTACACGACTTAAATGATCTGCTGTGGTGCCAGATACAGTATCATAATACAGTACAGTAGCATACCATCCTGTATGCGGTAGATTAAAGGCCTAGGGCAGTCCATGCGTCAATGGGTCACAGCTGTTTTTATGGAATTGGATATGTTTCTTTTTATTTCAGACTCAAGATGGCACTGAAATTGATGGAATATTGATAAATGCTTAACTCTTATATTTAAAAAAAATTCAACAGACTCATATTAAATGTAGACAAAATCGCTGCAAAATCAAAAGCCACCAATTTTAAAATTTTATTTATATTTTTAAATACACTTTCCCAAAGGATCCAGACACGTATATATTGCCAGAGAAGTTCCAGCAGGTTTTCCCAGAATATTAAAAAAATTTTAAAAGGGAAAAATGTCCCCTAACATGTTAAATAAACCTATTTGCTTAAAAGATATCTAAAATATAATATTATCTATGGCCTGATTTGAAGCTTTTCTTTTTTTCTGTACAAGCAAAAACAATGTTTCACAGCATTTCAGCAGAAACTTCTCATACACAGTCAATCGTGACAGTGGAGGGATGATGATTTGTGCTTGTTTTGCAGCCACAGGACCTGGACACCTTGCAGTCATTATGAATTATGTCTAGATTGCACCACAAGATGTAGTCACATGTTTATTCACATTATTTATACAGTCCTAAATGATGCTGAACATGTCAAAATTCCCAGATATAAAAGAAGATTTAACAGATGTTTAAAAGACATTTTGTCCCGCCTCTCTCTCTCTCTCTCTCTCTCTCTCTCTCTCTCTCTGTCTCTCTCTCTCTGTCTCTCTCTCTCTGTCTCTCTCTGTCTCTCTCTCTGACCAAATAAAGACCACACACTTGCAGGTTTCCCTGAGATGTCACTGGATTTCAATCATGACAAAGATCAGATATAAACAAAAATGGCGCCATTTATTTCTGTTGTAACTGGTCATTGGTCTTTCGTGCATGAAGTCTAGATCCCTGCACACCACAGGATGCTGAATGTGAGTCGATCAGAAAGCGTAAGACTGGTTTTAAGATCTTAATCAATAACAAAAAACAATTTGCTAAGATGTTAGCTTAAATACAGCCATTATGCTAGCTATAAAAATGGCATAAGTTAACTCCTGATTTCTTTCTTTTTATTAGTATTTCAGTGTAAAATTAGAAGCAGTCGTAAAATTCTATATAGAAATAATAATATTCTGATATCATGCTGGAAAGTAGCACTGATCTCTGAACAGCTTGTTTGGGTTTGACCATAGACTTCTGATATGATGTCACCCGATAGCTAACTTTTTTTCTAAAACGTACAGCATACAAAATGCATATTACTGCGGTACTTCAGCATACGAACACCCCGTCTCATGAATTTCCGCCATAAGAACTGAAATTTTTGTGCATTTTGTGCAAGATTTAGTGAACCATGGGTGCCAAGAATGTTAGCAAGGACAGTAGCAAAAACAAAAGGGAACCACTTTCAGTTTCGATTCTAAATGTTGCTGTAATGCTGGTGCCAAATGTCGACCTTAAATGTGTGTTTATTTCATGTTTTACTTCTTTCACTTGTGTCTTCTTTACGTTTTATTTGTTTTTATATGCAAAAATATGATCATAGTGTTGGAAATTGGTAATATTGGTAATATTTTTGGGTGGCTGGAACGGATTATCTGCATTTACATGATTTCCTATGAGAAAATGCGATGTTACAATACAAAGTTTCACCTTAAGAACTCGCCACTCGAACATATTACATTTGTACGCCAAGAAAACATGATGTGTCTCTGAGTGTAATTAGCAGGTATTTGTAAAGGTTGCTAGCCAAAATCAGCTTGGGAATTGCTAAAATGTTCAATGCTAGCTGACGTATTCTCCATTTCCTATGATGTGTGGTTTAGTAATTAGCAAGAGAGAGAGAGAGAGAGAAATTAGCCTAGCTTAACTCAGAGAAGTTTAGTCAGCAATTAGAAATTAGTCGTTGGAAAACATTTAGCATTAACAATGAAGAGGGTCTCATTAAAATTTCAATCCTGCTTCCTGTGGCCCAGATGTTTATAAAACAACAAAATCTTAAAAAGTTACCAGTTTATGATAATGAAATCATGACATTACACCATGCTTGGTAATGGACTGCGTCACAAGCCTGTCTCTAATACAGACATTTCCATTTTCAAAAGCAGTAAAAAAGTTTTTATTTTTTTTCCTTTTTTTTTTTCCGCACTGTTTTGTGGTTTTAAAATATGTTGAATATTCCAAAGTCAGCTCAGCTTTATCTATTTACATGTGTTTCAGATGCAGGCAGGTCTCAGGCTTGTCTAAATCCGGTGGCCTCTTTCAGTTCTTCCTGCACGTCTTTCTCCGTCTCTTTTATTTTGTAATCATCCATCCTTTCATTTGCTCTGTCTGAAGAAAAGCCTGAAGACACGTCGCATCAAGTCTGGGATTTTGAAGCTTTAATGCGAAGCAGAGTGAATTGTTGATCTTGAGATTTAGCATTCCACTACCATTGTGCGTGTGTGTGTGTGTGTGTGTGTGTGTGTGTGTGTGTGTGTGTGTTACAACATCTGTGTTTAATGACAAGGTCTATGAGTGGAACATATATAATCAGGTCTGAAGTATTTTCATTTTTCCATTGGGCTTATTTGTGTGTGTGTGTGTGTGTGTGTGTGTGTGTGTGTGTGTGTGTGTGTGTGTGTGTGTGTGTGTGTGTGTGTGTGTAGACTGTCAGTGCAGGAAACGCTTTAGTTTGTATGAGGGCGAGTCACAAATGATCTGCACTCCGGTTATATTAAAACTTGTGTTGGCTCACTGGTCTTATCAGCGCTTCCTGCCTCCCGAGTCACTTGTGTGTAGGTGTGATTGTGTTACATCAGTTCATTTGTAACTGCAGTGTGAGCAAAAAGAGGTGCACCACTTTGCACGAAAGTGATTTGCACAGCGTGCAGTGATGAATTTTGTGCCGATATTTATCGAAGACTTTGTGCTCAGTATGGAGAAAGCGGTTTGTCGCAGTTGATAGAGAAGTTTAAGGAGGTGTTCACCATCAAGAACCAGCTGGACGCCCGTGTAAGTCCACGGCTGATGACAAACGTCCGCACACTTCTGCCCACACTGTTGATGAAAACCTGGTTTTGGGGTGTTAAATCATCCTCCGTCTACTCCTGACCTCTCGCCATCAGATTTTCACCTGTTTGGTCGCCTGAAAGCAGAAGATTCACTTCTGATGAAGAAGTGAAGACCGTGAAGACATTCGTGGCTTGCAGCTCTGCCCCCCAAATTTTTTTTTATTGAGGGAATACGAAAAGCGAGGGGATTATGCTGAAAAATAATGCATTTGTCTTTTCTAAAAGTTAATTAAAATAGTTTCTACAGACAGAGTGAAGAACATTTTCTGACTCACCCTTGTACTGTATATTTGGTGCCATTCATGAATCTGTTATAAAAGTGTTACAGTAGGCCAAGCTAAATGAAAATTTTTTAATGATTTTTTTTTTCATATTTTCATGTTAATAAAAGAGAATACAGATTTGGTTGTATGATCGTAAGAATTAATAAAAAGAAAGAAAAAAAGAATAATTACATAATTAAGTACAATCTTTGAAGCCCAGGTTGGTTTGTGAGCGTTTAATAGTCCTGTTGACCTTCACAAAATGGTGAAATCAAATCAATCGTTCATCAGCGATGCCTGTGTTTGCACAGTTCATGAGTTTTATTGCTCTATAATTAATGTCAAGGGAGGATATGGGTGTTTATGGTGATGAACATCATGCCGAACAGAACAGGAAACAGTTACTCACCATTTAGGAGATGATTCCACATGGGTGAGTGGCAACATATTAGGACCAATCTCTCTCTCTCTCTCACTCTCTCTCTCTCTCACACACACACACACACACACACACACACACACACACACACATATACACACACATATACACACAAACACACACGCACACACTCACAGATGGGCACTAATAAAAAACTAACAGAATTGCAAAAGTGAATAGCACACGTTTCCTTTTCATTTCGTTTACACTCTGACCTCAGTTCCTACACTGTCCGATATCCCAATGATGTATGTTTACAGACTGATTTGCAGGCGCACCTGATTTAGCTCAGGAAATTTCCAGAGCATGTTTTCTGAGTGTTCTGGAACTTGCTCGAAAGCCCAAGGCTAGAAATCTGTCTTTCTTTTCAAGCAGCGTTTTCACAATTTTTCAGCGAGATATATTCAGAGTAATTCAGTTCTTTTATATAAAGGAAACTGTGGAAAGCCCAGACAAGATGTTTCCTCGAGATAACAACCGTTCCTACTGTAGGCTGCCTCTGTATACCATCATTCCAAACAGGCTGGTCTAAAAAATACAAACACATGCAATGCTCATATTTAACATTTTGGAGCAGCATAATATATATAGCATATATGCGTACAGTACAGACCAAAAGTTTGGACACCCCTTCTCATTCAAAGAGCTTGAATTTGTATTACTGCAAGAAAAAAGCAGCTAAGTGAAGAAAAACAAGTTTCCATCATTACTTTAAGAAATGAAGGTCAGTCAGTCCGAAAAATTGGGAAAACTTTGAACGTGTCCCCAAGTGCAGTCACAAAAACCATCAAGCGCTACAAAGAAACTGGCTGACATGCGGACCGGCCCAGGAAAGGAAGACCGAGAGTCGCCTCTGCTGCGGAGGATAAGTTCATCCGAGTCACCAGCCTCAGAAATCGCAGGTTAACAGCAGCTCAGATCAGAGAGCAGGTCAATGGCACACAGAGTTCTAGCAGCAGACACGTCTCTAGAACAACTGTTAAGAGGAGACTGTGTGAATCAGGCCTTCATGGTAGAAGATCTGCTAGGAAACCACTGCTAAGGACAGGCAACAAGCAGAAGAGACGCGTTTGGGCTAAAGAACACAAGAAAGAACACAAGAAAGAAAACTCGCTGAATGAGAAGGGGTGTCCAAACTTTTGCTCTGTACTGTATATATCATGTATGTTTTATGTCGGTACAGTTTGTGAGATTTAAACAGTTTTAATGTCAAACATGAGAATGGTGATTTGAATGGCTTTGATGGTGGCATGGCTCCTGGTCCCAGGCAACTTGCTTCGATTTCTGCAGATTTTTTGCAAATGCTGATCTCAGAGAAGAATAGTTTTAGCTAACACAAAAGTTACAGAAAATCATCTCAGAATGCATAATACAGGACAAACCATGAAGCAGGTGGACGCGTCAGGTTCTAATTCTGTTGGACATAATGAAGTAAAAGTAGGAATCTGAGTGAACACGGCTTATTGTAACCTGGACCGACAAAGATGGGGGGAACAAGAGGGGCGTTTAATTCAAACCTGGAACTTATGATGCCATTTTTGGTGAATGAAGGATTGAAAGCGATTGACATTTACAGAAGACTTTAAGCGCAGGACAGTGATGAGACTCTTAGCTGCTGTAAAACATCTGAATGGTGCAAACGTATTAAAGAAGTCTGTACGTCTGTGGATGACGATCGTGGCCGAGGTGGTTCTAATATTGTGTATATATATATATATATAGTGTATGTTTCTTTAATGGATGAACGAATTTCAATAGACAGTGAGGTTTCGCTAAATAAGTCATCAGAACACCCTGTCCTAAGGCCATGTCTTTGATTTATCTCTGAGCTCTACTGGCAAATCTGACATTCCGTAAATTTCTTGTTTTTATTCAAATTGAAAAGAGTGAAATCGAATCATTTGGACAAATCTTATTGAGGTGGCCATCATGTCAGCGAGGTCTTCCGCTGTTTCACTGTTTCATAGAAACACGAAACAGACTCTCCGGACCACCAGGACTTGACTAATCTGAAACAGGACCTACATTTGTCAGCACTTAATGCTCAGTCGATTCTCTCCAATTATCAGAAACCATGTTCTAGTTAGTAAACACAAACAACTTAAGGAGTTCCTGAGTTCAGTCATCGAGATGGTTTATGATCTACAGAGGACATTAACGGGCGGCTCTACTGTCTTTCACAGCGCGACAGCAGAAGACAGGAAAGGAGGTCTCAACCCCGAAATAATTGAAATGCTTTCATAAGTAATGTAAGCCCAGCGAGATCGAACCTCAAGAGAGAGCGGCTCAGGCTTGTCCTTGAGAAGCGGACGATTTAAAGGGATGAGTCTCACAACTTAAAATGAAGAACCCTTTGATATCTTGAAGATTCAATTTCTAGATGACTACTAAAAATTGTGATTTGTTGTTGTATAAATGTAATTTTTATTTTCACGTTTTTTTTTTTGTTTGTTTTTTGGACAAAATGTCAATTTTTCATTACAGCAAAACCTGAACATACCGAACACTAAAGTATTCTGAAATGCATGTAAAGACTGAACGTCAAAGTCGCCACGTGACAGATATGCACATATGACACACAAACGCACTGATCCAATTCGCAATCGTGATCCATGTTACGGGAATTCTGTAGCGCTTGTCCAGAGTGTCCCTTGCATAGCTTGCATACTGAGTGGTACCATGTTGTGTAATGTCTTGAACTTGTAGTCAAACCTCAGTCCACAGGGGTTAAGAGACAAGCTGTGTGTCACAGAGGAAACTATGTTTGGGCTTGGTTTTGGGTTTTTCTGTCCTAAAAGGGAAGCGATGATCAGTTGTCAGCTGTTTTCCCAAAGAAAAAATTCTCTTCCCAAGAAAAAACAGAATCTGAGATCTGACCGATGTCGAAACACAAAAACAAAGAGGATCTGAAACGAACGCTTACAGTACCAGAGCCATGACGATCACATCTAATCTCCATCTTAGCATATTAGCTGATAGACAGTACTGGTATTTGCAGGAGCTGCTGTTTTTTGTGGTCATAATCCATCGGTGAAGGTCAGTGTACTAAAATTCAGGGTTAACACGGTGAGACTCTGATTTGAATCCTTAATGAAGAGCGCTAAATTGAGAGCTTATAAATAGTGTGAGCAGTTAGCGGGGGAGTCGTGTGTGTGTGTGTGTGTGATTGCGAAAGAAAAAGTGCGTAATTGTGCAAGACAGAAGGAAGTCGAGACTCTCGAAGGAGTATGCTCATATGTCCAAAAATGTGTCGAGTATGATGGGTGGAGAAGGGACGATGTTAGCAATATTAAAAGGTCACAACCCAGCCAGTCAGTGACATTTAAAAAAAAAAATTATTTTTTTAGCAATTTTCATTTCAATTTTCACATGAATTCCAGTCTACCCATTCTCATTAAAGTCGCATGACCACATATCAGATATATACAGAGCCAGTCTGTCTTGTATTATTAATGTAGTCTTGATGAGCCCCTGCTGAGGTTGTTACATAAACAAGCGATTTTTTAAATCGCAGCCTATCACATTGTAGAACATTTGTTCCAATTTCTTTAATTACAAGAAAGAAGAAATGGTTTAAGACTTTTAAAGAAATTGTCCACGGGTGTGAACTTTTATTTATCTGATCTCGTACAATATACGAAAGTGACTCAGATCAGACAGCATAAGAATATCAGATCAGATTCACATTAGGGCAAAAAAAAAAAATCAGATTTGAGTCACTGATGATGTGAACATATAGTCTCATAACCCTATAATGAATTGGACAAAGATAATCTGTGACTGACCATCGGGTTATTGTTGCTATTGTTGCCGTTGCTATTCGAAGTTTGCTAATACAGTACGATAGTCACATCTATGCTTTGTAGTGGATGGAAATATTATAAATATTTTAATCACAGTGGAAAAATTATACTCAATTCCAGTAAAAAGACTTTTTCCCATATAGTTACTTATCTTATCCATTTATTAACTATGTTATGGATATTCATATATAAACACTAGCCAAAAGGTGGATCTGTGATAGAACTCCCCCTGCTTTCTCATAGCTGGTTTGAGACCTTCTGGGGATCCTCCTGTATTGTTTAAAGCCTAAAACATTCATTATATGTTTCTTGATGATAAAATTTATTAAACAATACATAATGATGTTTAGATCAATGAAACATTCTTGGTCTAGCTGTATTGATCGTCATCTTTTTTTTCTCGACACTTTATATTCACTTTGTTTTGACAGGCTTTATATTGTAGACTGTCTAATAAATTGACATGACAGGCCTGTTTGTGCCCTTTGCTATCGAGGTCAACTGTTATTATAATGCGAAATTATGCCTCTGATACAGCCTCACCTATGGACACTTTACTAATAACTTCATTCATTTAGAAAATGAATATTGCCAGGGGTCATGGCAATGTGCCTACTGAAGGACCATTAAAAGGCAATCGTCTGAAATGCGTACCCGGAATCCTGGATGCTGTTACAACCATCTTCATGAGGATGTTCGTAATCAGGTCAAAGGCAAGAAAACAGTTTCCTTTATCATTGTTAACTTAGCTTTTGTCCAATTATAGCCTCATGAAGATGACCAGAAACAGCAGCCAGCCTCGATATGAATACCAGACAACGGACAGCAGCTTGATCTCTGCACACACTTGGCCTGCGTCTGCATATGAATTTTAAAGAAGTTCTATAATTAAGATGGGTTAATGTTACTTGATGGATAAAATATATTTTTTGGAATAGGTAAATCATTAAAAATATTTACTTGTGTTATGAATATAACTGTGGTTCTGTGAGCTCCAGATATCTTCCAGGGTTGGTAAAATTGACCTCTATGCCTCCAGTGTTCAAAGGTTCGACATTCTACACAGGACCCTCATCCTGCTCTAAAGCTGCAAAGTTGAAAATACTGGTCCGCAAATTCAGCCACAAGGTCACTGTGGGTCATCCTGCCTCCAGGGCATGAAAGGCAAGGAACTTTCTAAGTCTTTCTGCTGACGTGATTGCTAGCCAAAAGTCAATCTGTAGCTATTTCAAGATCCTGTGTAAGCCTCCAGTAGAAGAAGAAGAAGATTCTGTAGAAGTAGAGAATAATTGTGGGTGGCGGCACCTCGACCCTTCAAGAAAACCGTAAAGAGTCTATAAGATCCCAAAAGGACCCACGTGGGACGTCACTTGGTGGTCCCACATATACAGCACTGTTTATATATATACTGTTTATTCTGGGACAGTAGATGTGCTTGGGGAGGAAGCGTGTTATGGCAGAAAAGCCGGGACTTTATTTTCCAACAGACGAGATGAATTCTCTAACAGCACAAGGACAGAAGCTTTTACTGAATGATTAAATAATTAATAACATACTGTGATGTAAAACAAAACCAAGAGGCAACAGCACTATTAGGAACATTCGTAAACCAGAATCCCTTTTTTGCATTTTTAATAGACAGTGCTAGTTAAAATGATAGTCATTAGGTCACTGCACTTAAATTCTTTTCCAGAGTACATGAACCTCAAGAGACATTATTTCATGTCCTACGAGAAGCAAACAAATTATAGTGCTCAAAGTGAACACGGCTCTGCTGGAGGTTTCTTCTGTTGATTCAAAAGAATTGATTTCACTTTCACAATAATTCCAGGCTTCCTTTCCTCACCAAAAAAAAAAAAAGTAAAAAAAAAAAAATACTCTTCACCTAGTTTTTATTTTCTGAGTGTGTGGCCTGAGCATGTGTTTGTCAGACTGATGATCTTTCACCTAAAACCTGCGACAAACATTGTGGTCATCATGTTCTTGTTTTTTTTTTTTTTGGTAAGTGACAGAGACAAAGGTTGCAGTTCATTCTCTTTGCACATGATATTAGGCACATGGTTGTGCTCAGTAGGAGTGGAATCGGAACTGGGATTGAAAAAAGATTTCATTCGAAATTGATTACATAGTTACATATTATAAACGTATATATTCGTGCCCATATGCATGTGCAGGATCATATACATTAGAAAACGAATGCAGATTTGAGATCCTTTTATGACATTTGCTCTCCAACACAGTCAATTCTAATTTAAACCCTTAACGAGCACAGTGGTACCCTGGCATACAAATTTAATTTGTTCCAAAGGCGAGTTCGTAATGTAAAACGTATTTTCCCATAGGAAATAATGTAAATGCAGATAATCTGTTCCAGCCACTCAAAAATATTACCAATATTACCAATTTCCAACACTACAATTATGTTTTTTTATAAAAAAAACAATCAAAACATTTAGAAATGACATAAAAAATAAAGTGAAATATGAAATAAATAGACATTAAACCTCCCTTAACCTGATTTCCTAATTTCCACTGAAAGCGGCTCTCTTTCCTTCTCACTACTGTTCTTGCTAACATTCTTGGAACCCATGGTGCTATGTCTTCACTAGACAATCTTTCACAAACAAACAAAAAAAAACTTATTTTGCATTTATTAATGAAGTTGTCAATACATAAACGTGCAAGCAATGGCAAAATGCCCATAGTTCCCTGAACACATAAGGAAAGCAGAAATACTTTTTCTAGACACCTTTGTCTAGGTATCTAGGTGTAAAATTGTTTAAGAATAGTAAGAGCACCATCTACAGCAAATAGTGCACACAATGGCTCTTTCACTGTGGGATTATAGGAGGGTATTTTAAGCATTATTTGCCATGTGTGATGTTTGCTATGCACTCTCAACAGAGTAAAGACATAAAAGTGCCATCAAATCAACTTGGCCTCTGACATGATCAGAAATAAACAATTGAAACAGTAGTTTGATTTGGATCATGTGATCTCAAAGCAACTTGTCAGTGGTGTTGGGGTGAATTTGATCTCTAAATCTTGGCATAATGAAATGGACCTTCTGGAAGACCGTTATACTGTGAACTTGGGTTGTAGTGTATTGCAGACACACACATGGGTAGTTCATGCCATTATGTCTCTGTAATGCAATTAGCATCAGACATTGATCCTAAACACAAAGGGCATCCTGCAATTCACACCGATTGTTATTAACCACCAGAAACAAGGACACAGATGTGGAGCACCACTCTCTACAGAATGCCCTTGACCTTTTCTTTTTTTTTTCTCATGTCTTCATTTGTACAGACTCCACAATGTACTGTACAGACTGGGCGGAATATTAGTGTAACTGATCTCAGTATTAATAGATCAAAAGATCAAGGCCTGTCCTGGTTTAAACATTGTTTTAATAGACAAATATTGAACATGAAATATTGCTATTGCTGTGTACAGTATTTGTAATGCATACAACTAAAAAGTTATTAGGAGCCAAAATTAAACTTGAAATATGAAACTTGATGGATAAACGTGTTGTTTTTTCCTAACTTAGCACTCAGTGTTACTGTAAAATGGTGTTAGTGGATTTTATGTCTTTCTGAGAACTGACTGGAAATTATTACAATTACAGGATAATGTAATAAATTTGATAAATACTTTGGCGACTGAAGCAACCCCAGATAATAACCCCGCCTCCAGAGACTTGTACACTGGACACTATGCATGATGGGAGCATCGCTTCATGCGCTTCCCTTCTTACCCTGACACACCCATCGCTTTGGAATAGGCTCAGTCTGGACTCATCAGGTCACATGACCCTTTTTCCCATCGCTCCAAAGTTTAATCTTTATGCTCCCAAGCAAACTCAAGCCTTTTTTTCTGATGAGTCTCACTAACAAGTGGTTTTCTTATGCACACACAGCTGTTTAGTCCCAATCCTGTGAGTGTGATCACATTGTGTGTGTATGGAAATGCTCTATAGCTCTGATGTCTACTGTTTGATTTTTTTTTTCATGCAATTTCACAAAGTGTTTAAGTGATCTCCACAAATGATTACTTTTCCAGACCACATTTCTTCCATAAAGTTGACGGTTCAGCACAGTCCTTCCAGGTTTTTAATAATGTGTTGTTCCAGTAATTTCAAATCGCCCCCTAGTTGTTTTCTTTGCTTGATCCAGCCCAATGATTTAATTCTGCTGAAACGGCAACAAACGGAAACCGATGCTGATAACTAAACATTAATCAAAGGAAAAGCACTGAATGCTGAAAGTCTAGTCACAAAAAGCCTACGCTGTCTCAGTGTGGAAATTTTTAGCATTCATACCCTCATGGCTTTCCTGAAGATTAATGCGTACCCTTTGACCATGTGACCTGGCAAATGTGGGAATCCAGGCTTGTCTTCCCTTGAAATCCTAGCGTACGTCATCAGAGATAACATCTAGGAACAGACTGTGGTGGATTTATTTACTAATATAAGAAATTTATCGAAAACATCTAAGAAGTATGTCTAAGGATAAACAAGTGGCAGCTGTTTATCTCTGAACAAAATCATCCCTATGTTGAAATATTACATTATTCCTAATTGCCACTCGAAGCTGTATTGTGCACGCGAATCTGTAATCTGCACTCGAAGCTGTATTGTGTTTTAAGGAGCCACTCAGTATGATTTATTCAGTTGTTGAAGCATGTTTTTGGAGGTTTGCATGTTTTTGCTGTATCCTTGTGCATTTTTTTTTTAATTCGCTCACACATTCCACTTTTCTTTTCTTTGCATAACTTATCATCGTACTTACATGTTTTTGAAGAGTGAAAGGAAACCAGATGGCCTGATTCGGGTTTGAACACATGCAGGGGGTCGGATATGCAGAAATTATCCACAGGTGTGAACGGTAATATGAGTATGACTGTGTGTGTGACTTTACAAACCAAACAAATTTTTCCTCTGGAAATTTCCTAATTCCAGGATTCTCAGACAAGTAACTCAGACAACTCTTATGTCTTAGCAGTCATTTCTTTTATCAATAAAACATGGTCAGTTACAGTAATCCACATGTACAGTATGTTGCTATGAACAATTTTACATGTTTCCACCCATCAGTGGACCAGGAGTAGCAAAGGAACACCACCGACAACATACGGTAGCTTTTTTCGAGGTTGGCGCCATTCAAAAACTATTTCTCATTCAAACTAGTGAAGAATCTGTTTATCTGTTTGTTCTTTATAAAAAACTGAATCTCAGGTTGTTCAAGGACTTCTCTGTCTTGACTGTATACATTTTTTCCCTCAATTCTTACCAGTCTCTTCACCACACTGCCACCACCATGCTTCAACACAGAGATCGTACTGGCTATGTTATTTATTTATTTTTATTTTTAATGCACATACGTAGCCCTCACACGATATTCCCTGTAAACCTTAGAGATGTCTGTGTGTGAAACTCCCGGCACTTTCTGAAATATTTAGACCAGCTCATCTGGCACCGACAACCACGCCACGTTCAAAGTCACTTACATCACCTTTCTTCTCCATTCTGATGCTCAGTTTGGATTTCAGCAGATTGTCCTGGCCATGTTTACATGCCTATTTGCATATGTGATTGACTGCTTAGAGATTTGTGGTAAAGAGCAGTTGAACAGGTGTGCCTAATGAAGTGGCCATATACGTAGTTATGTATCGCTCGTATGCTTTTGTCGTCCATTACCATGAGAAAAACCTAAGAACTTTCAACACAAAAGAAACAGATGGTTGTTGAGGACCATAACAAGTTTCACATGTCCCAGACGTTGCCAGGAAACCAAACATTTGGAGTTACAAATGTCATGTTTGTGAGAACTTTTCTGGTTCTCTGGTTTCTCACAAAAACTCCCCAAAACATTGGTGACTCCTAGATTGCCCCTGTGTAGGTGTAATTAAGAGGTGTGAAAGTAGTTTTCATTTCTCACCAGCACTACATAGTCAAAAGGTGGTAGACAGTCCGGATAAACTTACGAGATTCACTTTATATTTCCATTTGTTCTGCTTTAGAATATCAGCTCTGTTAACTTCCAGGTTCACATCCCAAATATCATTAGATGGAAAGCTGGTGCGCTATGTAGGGTGTACAATGCCTTGTCCCACACACCAAGTAGTGCTCTTGATCAGGGGTTAGAGAGCAATTTGGGATTCAGCCTCATGAAATAAAAGTAAATCAATGAATAATGAACGGCTCAGAGGCCATTCAGAACAACTAAGAAGACAGCATGTTGTTTAAGACGACATAACGCTATCAGATATTGCTGAAAGTGCTTCTGTGACTGGGTGTGTATGTGGGTTTTGTCAGGCAGCTGCTCTCTCCTCAGTACTGTACAGACCGACGCGGAGACCCACAGTTAGTGTCATTAACCTCTGTAGAACATCTGGGACGCAGAGTGATATGTAGAGTTAAACGTTCCAGTGCTGTTACTGTCTATTATCACCACTCATGGAACGCTGCTTGTCCAATCATTTTACACCAAAAAAAAAATCCCCAAAATAAAATGTCCTGGGCGGTAAATGTGTCATTTGGTTATGTTGAATAACAACACTGACACACTGACACTGTGAGTGTTTATTACGAACTGTGGATTTATTACTCATCAATGCGTTTTATGCGCCAGCGCGCACAGAGCCACTCTGTCAACTGAACTTCGTCATCTTCGATGTGTGTTTTCATTTAAAATGTTGTTCTAGTCTTTCAAGTCTCTGTTCTTGCATACCGTAAACACCGAGCTTTCTGGTGTCCTCTCTCAGATCTCAGGGTTCAGACTGAGTTTAACAAGACTGACTTCATGTTTGTGCTTCGTCATGATCTCGTCCTCTCTGAGAATGCCCTGCTGTTCCCATAGCCTCATACGCTTTTATTTTGTATTCAAAAATCCCACTTTCCAGTCTTGGACCTGTGTCTTATGTTTCCCTGACTGGCTTTGCTTTCTTTTAAGTGACTTGCATGTTTTTTTTTTTTGTTTTTTTTTTGTAAACAGTTATTTTTAGTGTTCCACTGTTACTGTAAGTGATTGTCTAGATCATATCTGTATGAAATCCTGTTATACTCATGCCATTTTGCCGCCAGGTTTCAACTGACAAAGGATTTACCGTATGCCCTAATGGGATTAACCTGGATGAAGAAGATAATTCAATTAAATGAAATTAAAAACATCTTAAAAGCCAAATACAATTTATGTTCATCATCTTTATTCTGTTTATTGTCTAATACAGATATTCCTGGAAGGCAAGAGTCCTGCATAGTTTAATGACTTCGCTACAGACACCTAATAAATCTAGTAATGTGAATCTTGTGTCTTTGAGCAAGGAAATCATTAAACTGTGCTAGACGTTCCAGGACTTGAGTTCCGGTTTGAATCCATTACGCAGCTACATGGTGATTCAATATGTAATGATCATCGCATCCTGCTAAATCAATATACTGGCTTGTGTACATCCTTCGTTTAATCCTTAATAAAAACAGAACCTCGTGTCAGCATCGGAAAAGGTTCATAATTGACTCGGCAGTAATGTACCCAGATGTACTGTACATCTGTTTCAAACATAAAGCTTGGTTCAGTCATCAAATTGCAAACTAACTTTTTAAACAAGAAATCTCTAGTATAGTTCTCGTTTAGATTTTTTTTTTTTTAATTCAAGTTAGCCACAACATAGACTTAATATGAATCAATCAACCCTGATCATCACTGTAGGTGTGTACAATACTGTGCAAAAGTCTTGAGACCCCCCCGAAATTTCTTCATATTTTGCTTCCAAAGAACCAGAAGGACTTTTTTAGTTCTCATTCTAAGAAGTTTCAGAGGAAGTTTTTTGTTTGTTAAGCATCACAGTGACCTATGAATCATTCAAGCATAAAAAAGCATCTAACTTAAGGCATGAACCAGTGGGAAACAGGTGCAGGCGATGACAGATGATCAGGCTACACTCGTGATGTTGAATCCTGAATGTTTGAAACAGACGAGAGGGAAAATGAGGTTGCTGCTGAGGTTGTTACATAAGCAGGCAAGTTTTTAACTTTGAAGCCTGTCACAGTAAAACATTTGGTCGCATCCCTTTCATTGTTCTACATCATTTAATTTCATTGATTTATGTTAATTTCATGTGAAGAGATCGGGGGTGGAGGATGGGGGGTGTCAGGACTTTTTAACCAGCACTGGTTAATGAGTTAATTAGAATTAATGCATTAAATGTTTGTCATATGTCATATTAATCTGCCTTTCTTGCAAATGATTCAGATCATAAAAAAAACAGGAAAATACTTTTTCACGGCACTGTAATGGGTGTAATTTTACACCAAAAAAAAAAAAAAAAAACATACACATCATCTATTTTTTAACAAATTAATGTCAATTCCATTTATATTGAAAAAAATATGTCTGGTGTGACTATATCGTAAATGCACAACTTCTACCCCCTAAGATAAATTATGCAGATTTTTCACACTAACATCAAGGCCATTAGAACTATTTCCCCATTACTTTTTTTGTTGTTGTTGTTGTTGTTTTTGGCATCATTAATGCTGAACAAGCTGAACAAGCTGACAAGCACCAGTGATCTGGATTATATCTTATATGCAAACTCTCCACAAAACAAGTCTGTGACATTGTAACCGTAACTTTTTGGGTAATTGAAACTATGATGTTTTTGAAACGCAATTGTTTCTTGAAGATTACTTGTACTAATCATGAGCCAATATGTGTATTATTCCCATTACAACAGTTTCTATCCAGCTAACTGGAGATGCACCTAATTTCACCGGTAAAAGCTCTTATCAGCTTACAATCTAGATACAAGACTATTCAGACAACCAGGGCACCATTTATACTTCTTGTGCCTTGAATGCCGTGATTACAACCAGACAGGATATAAAAACGAATGTGTAAAATGAAGATAAGAAACAGATATCATCAGTCAATGGTGGATGTGGTTTAAACTCTTCTCATAATATCTCAGATTAGAAGCCAAATGACACGACATGACTGCGACACAGCTACCTGCATAGTTCTGGACAACTACGTGTTCTTCACGTGTCTTTTAATCATGGGTGAAAGTAGGCTGGAACGGTCCACTACTGCATACCACTGAAAGGTTCAGTGGCAGTACTCTGGACCGGAAAGAGGGTCGAGAGCAGCTGCCTTCCAACCCCATCATTTAAAACCAGCACTTTATGACCGCACTGTCTCCTGATAGGTTTTAATCTGCTATCAGTTATTAGTTTTAAGCTGCTCTATGCAAAAACGTCAAGTGGGTTGAGTGATGAAGCAGCATAAACGAGTATATACATTGATCATCCGTCGCGGTAAAACTACATTACATTATCACATTAACATTGATCGTAAATTATACACCAGGTCGGCCTGTCAGGTCCAATACCACAGAAAAGCCAGTGCAGCACTGTTTGCTGAAAAAAGTCAATTCTGGCCACCAAAACTCCCCAGACTCGAATCTAATTGAGCAATGCACACGGGGAACCCTTGGCTTTAATGTTATGGCTGATCTGTGTATTTTTTTTCCAATGATGCTTCATATTTGTGAGAAGATTTAATTTTTAAAACTTAATTTTAAAGGCAATTTAAGGGCAATAAATGTCCCACTTTGTGTTACAGTATATACAAAATGACCACGCAACCTAGTGTGCTGTTAGAGGGAAACAATCAACATCTGGGTGACGCCAAGCCCGGGCAAAGTTCTTGCTTTTATACCAATGCAATTTGCCAGCTCTCAATTTGCCATAACTGACTTACTGAAGGTGGACGAATCTATAAAATAGCTGGTCTGCTTTTATGGTTACAAAGACAAAAAGAGGTGAGGTCCATAATGATGGTAGGACAATGTACATAGAGAGATACAGGTCCAAGTCAAGATAAAATATACAATGCCTGGCCAAAAAGTCACACTCTAATACTTCGTCTAGCCGCCTTATGCTTTGATTCTGCCATACATTCACCATGGCATCGCTTTAATAAGCTAACGTAATGTCACAATATTCATTTCTTTTCTGAGTTGCATTAATTTCTCTCCCAGATATTGTAATGATGATGGGAGAGTCGAACCACTGCGTAAAGCCTTCTCCAGCACATCCCAAAGATACTCAATGGGGGTAAGATCTGGACTCTGTGGTGGCTGTTCCATCTCATGCTCCCTGAACCACTCTTTTACAATTTGTGCCCGATGGATCCTGCATCGGGCTCAAGGAATATGGCCGTGCAATTAAGGAATAAAAAATGCATTGATGTAACCTGCTCATTCAGTACATGGAGGTCATCAGCTGAGCTACATTTTTGGGGGGCATATAATATTGCTGAGTCTAGTCTAAAAGCAACCCCACATACAGTACCACACTGCCCTCACAGGCTTGTACCGTAGGCACTAGGCATGATGGGCGCATCACTTCATCCACCTCTCTTCTTACCCTGATGCACCCATCACTCTGGAGCCTTTTTTCCCCCCAAACACGCTCACTTTTCTTAAGAATTTGAAGTTTCCTTAAGGCAACACAGCTGTTTAGTCAGCTTGAGTTCTATTCACATGTTCAGTGTGGAAATGTTCTCACTTTCACTCTTAAACATACTTTAGCTGTGACTTCTACTGTTGTCACGATCATTTTAAATGTCAAATTTCAGTAGTTTCATTAATCTCCTTGGTTGTTTTCTTTGCTTGATGCAGGCCAATAATTTGACCCTCCTGAACATTTTTGCCACGACCACAGGATATCTCTCTTTACATTGACGTTGGTCGTTAAGAAATGAGAAGCTCCTCACTGCATCATTTAGGGTTAAATAACTTCCTGCAGCTGAACCTTATTAATCACTGCAGTAATTATCCCCTGGAAGCCTCCTAACTAACTATTTGCTTTACTTTTTGGCCGGAAGTGTATTTGCCACATTTAAACAAGTTACTGCAAGTATTTCCTACGAAAACATACTATTTTGTATATAAATACGCCTAAGAACCACAATACCGTTTAGTCCACTTTTGTACTTTCACAGCCGTCCATGGACGCGCCCCATGTCTCCCATATGACTTTATCATACACCCGGCACTTGCGTTAACTCTTCCGGTATTCTCCATGCTGCAGTAGTTTCATATTTTCTTTGCACTTACACCCACATCCACAGCGCCTTCTGCTAAGTTACGCTTATTTACATAGTTTTACTTCTGAGATCCGTACAGGAATAATTATATTACGAATAAACATTAACTTTGGAGCACGGCGATAAAACCCATTTAAACATTTATTTTTAGGTTTCCCTGGTCTGCTTAGAAAAATGTGCTGATATGAGTGTGTTTCTTAGACATCAGCATGTTTCACTGGCTCACACTTTAACCGAATGACATTAACGGGTTTCATTCTTAGTGCTCCTTAATTCCCGGGTTCACTTACAAAGCAGCCTTGTGATCATGTGAAAATGAAAAAAAAAAAGTAATACAAGATTACAGATTATTTTAATTTTCTATACAAATACAGGACGGTATAGCCCAGGAGCAGTCTGCGCCCTGTTCGACAAAGTAAACATTACAATTAGAAAAAAAAAATTAAATAAAAAATCGCAGCATTTCCTCATCTGTTGAGGTTACAGGCCATGTTGCGTGTAGTACGTCCCTGCGTTTCTTCATTTGAAGGTGTGTTTTATCTTGAAGGCTGTTGCCACATTTATCAGCGATGGAATCAGTTCAGACACGTTTATCCATCAACATTTTTTGGAACAACCTCCTTTTCACCAGTCCCTCCGGCATAGTCACTGACTTTCCAAAAAGCCTTTTTTTTGCTCGTTACTCTACAGGAATAACTGTATCTGTATCTTTGCTGACCCATTTACAGTAGATAGTCGCCGTGTGCTTTCGATTTCAGCTATTTAACACTTGGGGAAAAAGAAAGGGATGTGGGGTCTGGGGGAACAACCTCTTTTTAAGGAGCTAAGAATCCAAAAACATGCTTAAGCGACCTTAACTGACTGCTTTCCATATGGGTTACATCAAAGTTCAATGGGTTCCTGACCCAGGAAACCGTTTAACCATTTCAGTGCTGTCACTCAAACAAACTGCGTGAAGAAAAAAAAAAAGAAGAAAAAAAAAAAAAACAACAACAACACGATAAAGATCAATGATTTATCAGCGCATTGTGCAACATAATCCCACCAAGTGAACCAGCCAGATCTGGCCAGAAGAATCATTGTGGAGTTTCAAAACAAGAGGTGAACCACAAGACCTGCTTGAACTAACAAACCACAGGTTCTGTTCGAAACTGTCCCTGGGCACAGAGTACGAACAGTGTAAGTGTGGTGTCGTCACATTCTGCTTTCATAAAACCACAGTGGCAGGCCTTAAAGACGCTGATGAGGGAAAGCAGGAAGTGGTGTGTCATGCTGGAACTTCCAAGAAGTCTGACATAATAATACAACTAAACATGATAATGACAATATGACAAATGTGACTTTAGCTCATCAGGGTTCTGAGTGTTCGCAAAGAATAAAAAATTTAAAAAATGAACCTGATTCCCACACTGAATCAGCAGACGGTCTTTATTTGTCCTTCATAGATTTGAAAAGAGAAAGGATGACAGTTGTTGCTTCCTGTTGCTATTTTTCTTCATGACAAATTTACTATACAGTACATGCAGTTTGACACGTACATCCAGAATAAGCCACTAAAACCACAGAGACAACAGTTCTTATTTCCGAAACGGAAAAACCTCGTCTCATTTTGAAAACAGTACGGGAAAGGCCCTTATACATCATGTTTACTCGTTCATTTGATCAGGGTCGCTGTGGGAATAAATGGCCACGATTTTTCAGAATTCCTTCAAGAGTTGGCAGAAATCAGACTAAAAGCAATCCTCTTGATGTTTCTAATAATTAAGAGTTGTTTCTCAATGGATTCTGCCTGGCACTCAAAGAAAAGGAGATTCCTCTCCCCATGTGGCAACCAATCAGCTATTTTGGATTTAAGCTATTTTTCCATTGTTATGCCTGATGAGTCGGCATCCGTGGAATCAGAGAATGTGCTCAGAAGCAGATGGATTGAGATGAGATGTCCATAGACTATATATCCGTGCAGCTGAAGATTAACACTGTGTAATGTTAAGGTTTATGCGAGTGTTCAAACGGTACAGTATGAATGAAATGTCTTGGAAATGCCTAAAAAGCTCAATTAATTCCGCGTTCAAACTCAGGTTCAAACAGGTCGTGAACTGATGCGGAACGTCCTTGAGAAGAATGGGTTTGGCGCACAACACAAGGTCATACAGGGTAATATGGAAGTGCTGAACATCAATCTACATAATGAAGAATACAAGAAAATGAGATTCACATGGAGACTGGGTAGAGACTGGAAAAACGGAGATTTTAAAATGAGAAAAACCTGAAGAGAGATTGGAATGAAAGGACGACTGTCAATAAAATGATCTCACGTAAGAAAGATAAATGATTTCTTGCTGGTTCGTTTGAAAGAAGGAGGACAGATAAGAAGACAGGGTTTAGACCATGCCAGGGGCGCAGAAGTGCTTTCTACGATTCCCGATGTTCTCATGTGGTTAAGAACCCAAGCTGCTGGGTTGTACATGTTCTGCATCAACAAATAATGTTGTAATTTCCAAGTCTGGATGGTGCAAACGCATTCCACACCTTGTATACGTTACGCCCTCAAGGAATCAATCAGGGAAGAGTTATGAAAGAATTTCAAAAACACTAGATGCACCACGAAGACCAAATGGGCCATGATAGTGACATTACCAATAACAGAGCATACCGCCAAAACTGATGAAAGGACAAGTTTTCACAAGTTTTTCCCCCACAACTTTTTTCACATTCTTCACATATCTAGGCTGTGGGGTAGGGCAGGCAGATGGAAGCCCTTTCACGCAAAGAGAAAGAAAAAGTGGTCATGTGTTGTGGTCTAATGAGACCAAAGGCAGAACATTTGGCTGTAATTCGAAAAAAGTACATATGCGCATAACATGTGTCAAGGTATGAACATGCAACTTCCAGGCACCGACACGAGTGGCAGCCCATCCAGCAGGAATTTTCTCATTCCTAAGTTTTTAATAGTCTCTTAAATTTCTTTTGGAATCAATAAAATATCTATCTATCTATTTATCTATCCGTTAAAATACAAGACTTGTCATGCAAACAACCCTATATCTATAGTGAAGCATGGTCGTGGCCCTATCAGTGGTGTAAATGGTGCTGCTTTTCTTCAGCTGGGACTGACGCTCTAGAATAACGGATAGAATAAAGTGTGAGTAGAATAAAACTTTTTTTTAAAGATTTTGACATTGGTAGACCTTTACCCTAAAAGACTGTGTGCTGTGCTAGTTGTTGTTTTTTCACATCACATTAAAAGTCCCATATTTGTATTATTTCTTTCATTAGTTAACACTCAGACTCCTAACACACCATTTCAGTGTCCATAGAAACGGGCATCCATCCAGAGATCAGCAGAGTTGAGAACAAGCCTGGGAAGGTCATCTTCTTATATCAGGTCACAATAGAGGGAAATTTGCACTGTAACTGACTTGTGTAAGGCCTGGTCAAATTTGTATTTCTTATTTTTTTTTAAGCATTTTACACTTTGCACATTCTGTACATCCTGTGTAAATGATATATTAGTATGTATTTGTTTTTTAATTCTATTTTATTTTGTAAATTTGTAAAAATTTTACATTTTTGTTTAATTTTTGTTTTATTTTTCTAAATTCTAGATTCTAACTTAGTGCTTAATTGTATTTTCTAGTGCATTTGCTTGTAGTGGAATCCTCCTATTCTGTTCTATCTTTTCATTTAGGTCACAGACTGTCATATAAGTGTTTCACTGAATATCACTGTATATGGTTGTCCACCTGACAAAGATTTAATTTGACACAAAAAAAAAAAGATTTTGTAAATGATTTATCCATCATGATAGGTTGCTTAGGGAAATCCCTAACAAACTTGTTTTTAAGATGGAAAAAAAGCATTCAGTAGGAGGTGATCTTTTCCCTTAAGCACGGCTGAAGACTCAATCGGTATAAACCAAGTTCACACATTTTCAACTATGACAATTTACATTTTAGCTTAAGTGCACAGATGCAATAACAATAAAAAGGAAAAACACACTTAGCATACACTTAAAATGGCCTCATTGTGCATCATCAGATGCCAAACCACAGCCACTTCTTGGGCTTCCTGTTTGACCGTCTTGTTTGTCAGTTGCACTGCTGCTCTAAGTGGATTAATACCGGTTTCCTGTGTCTCTGTCACTTTTCCCCCTGAGGTGAATATACTAGAGCCACTGCGGACCACTGGTGCAATTTTTGAACCTAATAAAAGCATAATAAGGAAAGACAGAAAACCCCTTCTATATACAGTGCACATGATAATGATGACATAATGCAAGATATATAAATTCAGGCTTGCAACAGATGATAATGAACATATTTCAAAATAAAAAATATTAAAAATCCATTTTCCTGTTACTTTCATTTAAAAAAAAACCCACTACAATGTAAATATCCTAAATATATCAAAATATAAGGCAATGCAATGGAATTGGGCAAAAAATTAATAGCTTGATATCTCCAAAACAGAATTTCCTTTTTAAAACTAATTTCATGATTATAGTTTAAAATGATTCAAAGCATGTCATATCCTTCTCGAATGCTACATTATACACCTTTTTAATACATTAAAAAGCTAGATCTAGTGAGTTCTAACTCTGGTGGCCCTAATAGCATAGGGGGAAAACAAGTTGTAGCCCACTAGTTGTAACCCATTGTTGTTGTCTGTCGTTGATGCTTACAGAGTTTGTAGAAACAGTTTAAAGCTTAAAGATGAAAATAATCTTAATCTCTTTTTATTAATTTTAATAAAAATTAAGTTTTGTCTTAAAACGACTCCAGCGCATTAAAATTCACTTATACCACTTCAGACACAGTTTGACACATGCGCAATACTCTGAAAAAAACTTCAATAAGGTTTGTAATCTGGCACAAAACTGATTATAACCTCATGTGTATTCAACAATTTGATTTCATTCATGGTGCAGTTTTAACTTCAAGCAGATACCTAAGGACTGGCAAACTTTCATTAAATTCATTAAACAGACATACGTACAAACATACAGACATACAGACATAACATTTTCTGAGACTGATTTTGGTTATCAATGAAAGAGTGAGTTCGGGCCAATATAAAACAAAACTGTTCTTTTATTTATATAGATGGGAAAAGAAGGAGAGAAAATACAGTTTAATACAGTTTAATATAAAACACATCTATTAAACTTTTAAGGTTCAACTTGACTTTCTTTTTTTTTAATTTGACCTAAATTAAGCAAAAGGCGACAGGTTGTTTGCTCTTTGGGGCAAAAAAAGGAAAACCAACAACAACAACAAATTATTTTTTTTCAAGATATCAGTTTAGACCTCTTCCAAATGGTTGAGATGTCCCTTTCTGGTGAAAGTGGCAACACATTTACAAATGTAATTTTTTTTTTTAAACACACAAAAAACTAAAAAGAACATAAAAAATATTTTTAATGTGGGCATTAGTCCCACATTATTTCTACTACTTAAAGATGGCTCATCATCTAATGGATTATTTTTTTTAGCATAGGAAATGCTTTGCAAAGCACAGCATATCTCAACCAAGTGGTAGAGATGGCTTAATCAGGTTAAGTTCAGCCCCTTTTCAATTTGAAATAGTGAATCAAAATGTACCAAAAAATTAAGCAGAAAATTAGAAGTTAAAGTCACATTTCAAACTTGTTTCATTTAAATTATATATTTTTGTTAATGGACTCACTCCATTATAATTGACTTTATATTTAAAAATTGGCTCTTTCTTTTTAAAGTTGACATTGTAAATTTTTTTTTTTAAGTTTTCGATGATACATTTTTAAATATTTAAAAAAAAAACCTTCAAATGCATATTTACTTTGCCCTTGTTATTTTGTTTTTCTTGGTGCCTGGTCCCCTTGTATCAGAGTCCCAAACAAAAAGTCTTGTACTTTTAGTTTTATAAACTTGTTTCCAGCCAAATTCTCACACAAAGACATGGAAGCATTAGAGCAGCTGGAAAATGTATCCTCCAAATCTGATACAGAGGAACGAATAATCTCTGCAAGAGGTCTCAGAGGAATTCTAGCATTGATTCCAGCCTCCTCATTGAGGGAACATGTCTCCTGTTTAGTTGCGTCATTTTAGAGTGAGACAGAGCAGGGTTCCAGATTTGTGTCATTATCTGAGGACTCGCTGCTGTTTGGCATTTTGTCAGATACTGCATGGTACCCATGATAACCCTAATTAGCAAATGTACTGTATGTGCACTTATACTTTTGTAGAAATGTAGTTTAGGGCCTTTGAAATGTACACAGGCTTAAGTGCCTTAAATGCAACAATGCTGCAATGTATTAGTGTAAAAATGGTGAAAATGTATCAGCAAAATAAGTGTGAAATAGTAAAACTAATATAATATAATATATAATATATTAACATAAACATAATATAAATAGTAATATATAAACTGTAAATTCCTACAAAAACAGCCCAATTAGACCAAAAACGTCCCGAAGGGAACGTGCCGAGGTGGTGTACGTCGGGCAGAACGTTTCATACACTGCCGGAATTGTGACAGCATCGCGCAAAACAGGTTGAACAGGATGTAACGTAACTTTGCCAGTCCTTTGGGATTTGACTAAATTTAAAACTGCATCAAAATGTTGAAAAGAAGCGAAGTTTTAATGCATCTTGTGCTTTTTCTACTTATTCAGCGCTTTTCCCCTTCAAGGTGGGCGTGGCTATACGAGTCACTCAACAGACTCAACATAACCATAGGTTACTCTATGGAGAAGTCACAGAATTGTATTTATTCCCATCTCCAAGACCGTGGTAGGACCTCCAGGCAACATTCACATACACACTCACACACTGCAGGCAATTTGGGAAAACCAATTAACATTCGACTTTTGTTTGTCACATACACTTACAGTTAGTCTAATCAGCATGTCTTTAGATTGTGGGAGGAAACTGAAGAACCTGGAGGAAACCCACCAAGCACAGGGAGAACATGTAAACTCCATGCACACAGACCTGTGATTTGCTAAATTAGCTAGTTAGTGCGATAGTTTTGCTAACACACCTTAATGTACCTTAGCGTTCATTTCCTGCACAGCACTGCACAGTTTCTCGGTAATTTGTGAATTACTGCCTCGTCTCTCACAGCTTCACTGCCTGGTGTGCGGTTTCCCCACACAACTGGCCTACTTTCAAACTGTCAGTGCTGTCGTTTTTCCCCATTATCGTGTATATTATTACAGTAAGTATGACAAACTTTTTAAAATTAGGAAGAGATCATTGCACTTATGCAGAAAGAAAAAAAAAAGAAAAAGAAACTGGTATTCCGCATACAGTATTTCCCAGGTTTTACAGAACCATTATTTGACGTGAACAAGCGTTTCGATCATACAGTTTTATATGAAACCATTAAAACCACTCCTAATCAGTTGTCCTATCAACAGTATTCATGCTCATCACGCTGTTTACTTCTTTTGACGCAGATCTTTATATAAAAAGGCCTTAATTTATTAACGCAATATGTTC